>OZ007580.1:185000-315000 GCA_963931925.1 Onchidella celtica
CAGCCGGGAATGCCATAGGCGGCCCCTGGGGGAGGGACACAGAAAACGTTTCCAATTTTGTTAACAAGCTCAAAGTTCAACATCTGGCGATATAAATATAGAGATCGGATACCAAACTGACATTGAACTACACATTGCTGTTGTAGAGATCTAGTTTAGGGAGGATTGTTGCCCTTGGCATTTACACCTCACTTTTTTCTTGTTTGTTCCACTGAATGTTGTGATTTTTCTCCTTGCTTTTTATTTCCCTCCTAGCCCTCAAAAGCTACGGCAGCTCCCTAATGGGCTGTCTCCATCTTGGCTCCTCATTTTTTCTTTCTTCTGGCGCTGTTCCTGTCAGCTGGCGCCATGATAGTCCAGTCTTAGAGAGAGAGACAAAGTTCTCCCGTGTGGAAGGGTTTCTGCCCCATGGGAGGGGAGGTAATGATGGTAGTTATTTATTTCATTTATTTGTTGTCGCCCCTGCTGGTGGCAAGTGCCAAAGTTTTTCTAGTTGTGTCGCTGCTCAGTGCAGGGACTGGCTTTTTTTTATTTTTTTATGACACATTACACTGGCTGAAACACTATTTATAGAACACAGAAACTGTTTCAGCCCGGCCACAAGATACCCGGGCCAATCAAACTCGCCGAATTCTGCCCGTCGCCCACAGCACATAATTATGAATGATGTCAGAAATGCATCCCGTCCCTTCATAGTAAAAGGTAAAATCCTAAACTCCAGCAGCACAGTGACAGTTTGTGGATATAGATTAGATTAGATTGAAAGAGGGAATGATTCATCTTGGCATTGAGTGTCTGTAGCAGAAGACAAAATGCAACAGAAGATGTGGCACACACATACACACACACACTATGCACAGATACACTGGAGGAATTGACCAACTTACCCAGCAGGTGGACGCCATGAGCTGACTCGTGCAGGAAAATATCTTGAGCCCTGTATCTGTCTGTGCTGTGGATGGATAGATGGATGGATGGATCGATGGATTAATGGATGGATAGATAGATGGGTGGATGGATAGATGGATGGGTAGATGGATGGATGGATGGATAGATGGATGGATGGATAGATGGATGGATGGATGGGTGGATGGATGGATAGATGGATGGATGGATAGATGGATGGATGTATGGATGGATGGATAGATGGATGGATGGATAGATGGATGGATGGATAGATGGATAGATGGATGGATGGATGGGTGGATGGATGGATAGATAGATGGATGGATAGATGGATTGATAGATGGATGGGTAGATGGATGGATGGATGGATGGATAGATGGATGGATGATGGCTGGATGGATGGATGGATGGGTAGATGGGTGGATGGGTAGATGGATGGATGGGTGGATGGATGGATGGATAGGTAGAGGGATGGGTGGGTGGATGGGTGGGCGGATGGGTAGATGGATGGATGGATGGATGGATGGATGGGTGGATGGGTGGGCGGATGGGTAGATGGATGGATGGATGGATGGATGGATGGATGGGTGGATGGGTGGGCGGATGGGTAGATGGATGGATGGATGGATGGATAGGTAGATGGATGGATGGATAGGTAGGTGGATGGATGGATGGATGGATGGGTGGGTGGCTGGATGGATGGGTGGA
This sequence comes from Onchidella celtica, assembly GCA_963931925.1. NCBI lineage: Eukaryota > Metazoa > Mollusca > Gastropoda > Systellommatophora > Onchidiidae > Onchidella > Onchidella celtica. The sequence goes on from OZ007580.1 coordinate 186,615, forward strand.
TGGATAGATGGATGGATGGATGGATAGATGGATGATGGGTGGATGGACGGATAGATGGATGGATGGATGGCTGGATGGCTGGATGGATGGATGTAGATGGGTAGATGGATGGATTGATGGATGGATGGATGGATGGCTGGATGGATGGATGGATGGGTGAATGGATGGATGGGTGGATGGGCAGATGGATGGATGGGTAGATGGATGGATGGGTGGATAGGTAGATGGATGGGTGGATGGATGAGTGGATGGATGGATGGATGGGTAGAATGATGGATTGGTTTGTGGATGGATAGATGGATGGATGGATGGATGGATGAATGAGTGGATGTATGGATAAATGCATGGATGGATGGACTGGTGGGTTGGTGGGTGGATGGATGAGTGGATGGATGGATATATGGATGGTTCGATGGATGAATGGGTGGATGGGTGGATGGATACATCTATTCTAGGTTTCAGACCACCTAAGATAACATGTGTGTCATATTATCATACTATTGTCCTCAGTATAAAGGTTATACATGTACTATAGTTCAATATTACCAGTAGCTACATGTATATAGTTGATTATTGTGTCTTTATCTTTCATGTCGCAGGTTCTGTATGATTCCTTATTGGTCAGTTGATAAACAATACACGTGCTTCATCGTTGTGTTTACATGTGACCCCCCCCCCCCCTCCCCAACTGACCTCAGGTGCAGCCCGCCCCCCCTCCCCCCCACCACCCCCCAAACTGCCCACATTAACACATCGTCCCCTTAGAATGACAAGGTTCTAACTCCCTTCCATCAACTTTTGAGAAATCGAGTACTGAAGTTTCATGTGGTCATAGTTCTTAGAGCAAAGATTTTTTTTTTCATTTTAGTAATACTTTCAAATTACACACGGAATCTGACTGATACTTTGACACACAACGGAGAAGGCCTGTAGACGTAGTGTGTAGTGTATGACTCAGTTTCAGCCACAAAGTGGGGATAGGACCTTGTCATTCTACTGGGACAATGGAGCCACTGAGATCAGCTCTAACACCCCCCACCCCCCCCCCCCTTCCTACCTGTAACATAGAACATTTTCTTCCCCGCCGGAGGAGACAGGTGCGTGGGTCGTGGCTCCCAAACCACGTGCTCTCTGATTCCACCAAGCGCCAAGATTGCTGTGTTCTGGAATGCTTGTAGTGCCTTCGTTTCGTCCAATCACAGCCACACGTCCCGAGTAGCGGTAAAATGATTGGCGCACAGCTGAGTGACCAGCCAATAGGACTCGGAGTGTGTAACACGCCCGCTTTAAGGCGTCGTCAGGGACATTTCTGCTGGCTGATGTCACAACATAAGACATTATGTGCTTTGGCTTTCTCTGCCATCTTATTATAAAAAACAACAACAATAGTGTCAGGAGTAATTCATTGTGGTGCAATTTTCGCCCTACGATACAGCTTAAATAACCATTTCAAAGTGCACAACTAATTTTCTCAAGTGTCAACTAATCTAACCCAATTTTCTCAAGTGTCAACTGATCTAACCCAATTTTCTCAAGTGTCAACTGATCTAACCCAATTTTCTCAAGTGTCAACTGATCTAACCCAAGCGCTTTTGTAGCTGCCGATTGTGTTGGTTCAAGTTTCAGGTTTTCTCTTTAAGAAGTTGTGAAAATGTAAAATACAATGATCTTGGTTTTGGCTCCACTCTAGTAAGCCCACAGCATCGGAAACGATTAATACGCTTTCAATTCCGAAGGCGCAATTTCCCTATCAGAAATGATTGGATTGGTGCGCATGAAATCTATATTAAGATTGTAGAATAAGCAAAGATACTAGAAACTATAGGCTGAGACACCGTCTTCTTCGCACCAGTGAAAAAAACGTGTACCCAATTTGCGCACTGATCAGGGTCGGGGCCCATGGGGCATAGACCTTGTATGGAAAGAATTCTTGATGTAGCAGTAAATTTGTGATGTAAAATTGTGGCAGCGCTACTGCGACTAAAAAAAACAAACATAGCCAGAGTTTTCCTATAGCGATTAAGATTATAATTCCACAATAAGTGACGTCAATCCAGGCCTGTAGTGATGGCTGAACAGTGAACAAAAAGCAATATTTTCCCTATTTGGCTTTGTAAAATACGGCACTTTTCATGACTTCTGCTCGTTTGCCGCTTGGTGGCGGTGCGAAATCTATGCACACTAAAATCACTGGCTGTCTTATCTCATCGACTGTAGGAACTTTGGAATATGGGAAGATTTCTAGACCACAAAAGAAAGAGAGAGGGAGAGAATGGTGGATTCACAGGTTTATCCCGGATCATGCCGGGTACCTCAACTAGTAAGGTAAAATGTAAAAAGTAAAGACACAAGATGAAGCTATTATTGTGATTGTCTCCACCATTCTATCAGAACATAATGATTGCGCTGCTGCAGAGTTTTGACTAATTTGTCTTGCTCTTTTCCTGACAGTCCCACCCATTCCCTTTCTCATGTTCTCTACAGCAAGAAATGACTACAATAAACATCTCTGCCATCTTTCTACCCAGACGTATCTTTGTATCACTAGTCTGATGCTGATCATGCCATCATGCAACATTTAGGCAAATTAAAAATCTTCAAAACCCAGGAAAAAACCAGATACGACAATTTGCCCACACTACAAAACTGTTGCTTACACAGGACGGGGATACCTTAAGCCTCTGTATATTTCTGGTAGAAATAACCTAGACCTCTTGGTTTCATGACACTAGCACTGCGGAGATTGCTGGGCACTGCACGCACATGGTGGCAACTGTGTGTTCTACTGGCCGAGCCCGGTCTGTACCCAGATGTTGCGTAACTGTCACCTGTACAGATGGGGAGAGGGCGGGGATCAGTCGATTTTCTCGGGTGGGGTGGGAGTCCAGATGTGTGTGTGTGTGTGTGTGTGTGTGTGTGTACATAAAAGAAAATGTGCGTGTGCTGTGGGGGGGGGGGGAATTACAGTTTGTCACGTGGATAATGACGGAGATGTCGGTGAAGATCGCTGAAGCAACAATGGTTAATGATTGTGTGTGTGTTTTCTTCTTGGCAGCGATTAAATACCATCTTTCCCGCTGTCAGTCTACCCTTGTCACAGTCATCGTCCCTGTTGTCTGCCTACCCTTGTCACAGTCATCTTTCCTGCTGTCTACAGTTCTCACAGCCAACTTTCCCATCAACTGTAATGTCTCTGTTCCGGTTTGTAAGTGCTGTCATCACAGAGTTATTGCCCATCGCCATTACAGTAATCAATGAATCATCGCTGGGGTGGGGGGGGGGCAGACATTATTGTCTTGTTATCTTTGAATGAGGGCAATTTTGTCACTGGCTGGCTGGATCACTTGTGTGCACAGGAGTGGGAGTGGTGGGTGGTAGGGTCAAGGTCAGGGCAAATAGAATCCGAATGGGGGGGGGGGGAGGATGTGTCAGTCACGTGATCTCAGTGGGGCCAGCTGGAGGCTAAGGGCGTGTCCACGTGATAAACTCCGTCACCAGGACTGTCAAACTAGTTCTAAAATAATTGCAGGGAAGTGCACAATGTAGATTTTCCCCTGGCCCAAAATGTACTTGACAAATTTGTATGAAAGTAAAACATTATGAAATCTAGATCGTCATGCAGAGTGAGTGGACGAATGGCCTGGTCACTTTAGAGCTGTCCACCTTCCAGACTCCGTAGAATTGGAAAAGTTGGGATGTCGCGGATACAACTCGTAATGAGTTTTCAAAGATAACAAATGAAAAGTCGGAGTTGTGTGACGTCCGGGAGATGGAACTGATGGCAAGTGTAGGTGGTCTGGTGTTTCTGGTCCAGTCTTTCATGGCATGTCCATGCAAAGGTGATAAGGTGTACACAATCATGCTATTCCAACAAGAACCGTAGATCACTGTGCCCGTTGGGAAAATACCCCCCCTCCGCTTCCTTGACAATTCAATAAATCAGCAAATAAAAAACTAAACGACCAAGGTGACCTTTTCCTGAGCCTGTAGACAACATGGACGGTCAGCAATAAACCATCAAGGTCGTTCATTTAGGCTTAGTTAAGTTACAACCCTAAATGACAACCCTAAGCTATTAGTTTTCTTCCTGACTACTTTCGTAATTACATTTGTATTTCATCTTGATCCACGCAGTACAGGGAGAGAATTAGTGCTGTGACGTCCAGTCATGATGACACACTTGGTAGCCAAGACAAACATTCTGTAGGTCCGGATGTCTAGAGTTATTGGCCTTTACGGTTCCCGTTACTCATTCGGGAACTTAAGAAAAATCTCAGTTGGGCCGTGCCAGACATATCTCAGAGATGATTCAAGGACAGTGGTGGAACTGGTCAACTCTGGCATAGAATCCGGAATCTGGCAGGATTTGAGTACACAGTGGGGCCGCTGTTTGAGCTATCCATGATCATTGATGTCTTGAAGGCTGAAGGTTCAAACCCAGAGGAACAGAGAGGAAAATTGTCTTTAAAAATGTAAACACAGAAGATTGGAGGCCGTCATAGGTTGGACCTCACAAGGTAAGGTTTGATCCACGCGCTTAGTCAGGTGGTGACTTGGGGACATTTCAGTCAGGTGGTGACTTGGGGACGTTTCAGTCAAGAAAAATAAAATCATGACATAAAAATAAATTAAAGCTGGGGGTGATGGAGGCTGTAGGGCATTCAGGGACTGAAAGAGGACGAATGTGTTTAGAATAGAGAGAACCAGGGACGTAGAGACAGACAGACAGACACATGGAGACAGAGAGAGACAGAAAGAAAGCAAGAGGGAGAACTGAGCTAGATCTACGTGTCTCTGATGTTTTACTTACTGTAGTATTGAGTAGTGTAGTAGTCGGCTTCTGTTAGCGCGTCAGTCTCAGCCTCCTGCGCTGCAGCTGTGGTGGTGGGGGGGGGGGGTGGTAAAAGAATCATTAGTTGGTGCTTGGGGTAGGTGAGGGAAGTGGAGGGATTAGACTGCAGTGGTGATAGTTGTTGTTGCTGTTCTTGTTGTTGTTGTTGCTGCTGTTGTTGATGTTGTTGTTGCTGTTGTTGTTGTTGTTGTTGTTGTTGCTGCTGCTGTTGTTGTTGTTGCTGTTGTTATTGTTGCTGTTCTTGCTGTTGCTGCTGTTGTTGTTGCTGTTGCTGTTGTTGTTGCTGTTGTTATTGTTGCTGTTGTTGTTGTTGGTGGTGTTGTTGTTGCTGTTGCTGTTGTTGTTGTTGCTGCTTTTGTTGTGGTTGCTGTTGTTGTTGTTGTTGCTGTTGTTGTTGTTGCTGCTGTTGTTGTTGTTGTTGTTGTTGTTGCCGTTGCTGCTGTTGATGTTGTTGTTGTTCCTGTTGTTGTTGTTGCTGTTGTCACGAGTGGAGTGAGCGGAATTCAGAGATTACGGGGGCATGGAAGTGGGGAACGACTCACGGGATAGTGAGGCTGCTCACCTATATTGACTTCTGTTAGTTAACGTTAAATCGTGCATGTTGTGAGTGGTGGGGGGTCTGAATGAGGCGAGAGCGCTGTATTACTATCACTGCACACTAAGACGTCCAAGGAAGCGGACGCGGGAGAAAGCCCCAGAGGGCGGACATAAGGAGAGCAGTCGGAAGACTTGGGAGTAGTGTTTTTTCCAGTGATGACTGGTAGGTGGAACGATGATTAATAATTATGATTGATGTATTATATTCGTCTATTAGCATGATGTAAGTAAGTATATGTGAGGAATGTGGAAGTCCTTGATACTGTATATAGCAATGTGCGCCATGAGCGATAGATGTAAGTTGAGTTCATGGATTTGTAGCGAGAGTGAATATTGTGTACTACGGTGGAGGTGTGTTACCGTAAGATGTTTGGTGAGTGAAATGTGAACTATTGTGTGTACGCTTCATGAGTTGTAAGGAGGGGTGAAGTGAATAGAAGTGGTATGGTATTGTACCAATGTAATGTTATTCTTGTAGGTGCCGGGGACGGGCCGAAGAGCCACCTACGGTGAGCACAGGGGATAGGCCAGCATAGGGCCGGAGGCCACACATAGGCAGAAGTGAAGCTGTCGGTGCAGGACAGTAGAGGCACATGAGTCGTGGCAGTCTGGCCAACGACAGGGACGTATATATGATTGTGAATGTGCTATTGAAATGCTAATGTGCTATTGCCATGTTGATGTGCTATTGAAATGCTAATGTGCTATTGCCATGTTGATGTGCTATTGGAATGCTAATGTGTTATGGCAATAGGAAGGGGCTATTGAGAGACTGCGGTGCCAGTGAAATATTAATGTGCTATTAAGACATGGAGAGGAGAAGCTGAGACCGAAGTGTCTTTAGAAAGTAACTACCGGGTTGTGGACCCGAGGAAGTGTGCGTAAGGGAGAAGGCCGTTGTACGGCAGTTGAATTGAATAATATAATGTCTGTATTTGCGCTATTATCTTTATGTGTATGTATAATAAATGTGTGAGTCTGATGGGTTGTTCTGTTAAGTGTTAAACTTGTTCGTTCGTGATTGTTGTCTTGTTATAATCATTATTATATCTCCCAGTCTGGGATTTGTGACACTGGGGGCTCGTCCGTTGTGACACTGGGGGCTCGTCCGTTGTGACACGTCCATTTTCGTAATATTTGGTTGTAGTTAGTTAGTAGGTATTTGTCAGTGGGCATTTGTTACTTTAGTTTTTGTCCACGTAGTACTTATCTTGTGGTAGGAATTTGTGCTGTCTTTGTTCGTGGGATGAATGGAAATTTCATGACGGTATGATATATGTGTTTTTATGAATATGTATTGATGCATGTATTTTGATGAATATGTATTACTGTGTACTTAAATTTCTGCAGAGAGTGTGTGTGCCAGCCTGTAGAGGTCAAGCAGCCAGAGCTCTGATTAAAGGGAGGAGTATACTCAAAAATTCAAAAGTTAAGTGAAAACAAAATTTTTGTGCCCTGGATTGTGGGCTGTCTCTTTGATCTGTCTTTTTCTCTGTTTTTGCTGTTTTCGTTGTAATTGATTGTACGGGCGGTGGCGCGGGTTTGCCGTGGTGAGCGTAGTTTATCCTCTTCGGGAGGTCGGCTAAACTTGGAACCGCGTTCATCACAGTGAACAGTTCTGTAGGGACCTGTATTTTTGTTTAGATTGTGCCGTTCCATCTTCCTCGTTGTTTTAGGAAGACGTTTCTCTTGTCCCTCTCTTACCTATCTGTAGATACGTTCTTTTTTTTCAGACTCTGTTCTTGTTCGTACCTTGTAGTGTAATCGGCGTAGTTAGGTTGCATTTTTTTTTCCATTATATTTTCTTTTTTAGGTCTTTGTCTTAGTCTGGTTCGTTGTCCTTGATGTCCTTGTGGTCCTTCTACTGAATTTCCTCATTCTTGTCCTTTCTAGTCTCTGTTGTTATTTAATAGTGCTATACATTTTATGAACATAGAATTAGTTAGAAATAGTATGCTATAAAATGTTCAGTAGGTAAATTTCTGAATTGTATTTGAGACAATTGGGTGTTGTTATATCTGGTGTGATCTCAGGTCTCTGGTCGTGTCGTTAGTGATCATACCGACAGGTTGGTCGTTCTCATAATAGATACCATAACCATAAATCTGTGAAATGGCGGATCTCCGTGAGCTCATGAAATTGGGTACGGAACTTGGCCTTGAGGGAGAGGAGCTGCGCAGCTGGATTAAAGAACAGCAGGCAGAATTGCGCGAGGAGCGTGCTAAAGATAGGGAGCGAGAAAAAGAGGATAAGGAACAGGAAAGGGAGTTAAAGTTAAAGGAGATAGAGGCGCAAGTAAAGATTGCGGAGTTGGAAATCCAAAAGAATGCGCCAACAGAAACAGTTGAGCGGCAGGGGCAAAATAAAAGTGGTGTTAGGATTAAGCTGCCTACGTTCGACGACGGGAAGGACGACATAGACGCCTTCCTTTACAGGTTCGAACTGAACGCACAACTGCAATGGGGCGAGAATAAACAATTATGGTCCACGTACCTGGCTTCCTTGTTGCAGGGGCGAGCGTTAACCTACTTTAAAGAGCTACAGCGCGAAGACGTACATGATTATGATAAGCTGAAGTCTTTGCTGCTTCGCCGATTTGCGCGTACCGAGGAATATTTCCGGGAGCAGTTTAGGCGAGCACGTGCGGATACCAGGGAGGACTTTGCTGCCTTCGTCGCGAGACTAGCAGAATATTTCACGAACTGGGTGGACTTGGCGCATGTGGGCGCGGATTTTGCTAAATTGAAAGACCTAATGATCCGTGACCAGCTGTACGCGTCGTGCCATAAAGATCTGGTGGCTTTCCTGAAAGAAAACGAACCCACGACGGTGCAGGAGGCGTCTAAGTTGGCGGAAGCATACCGTACGGCACATCCGTCCAAACCAGTAGCGAGGGCGTACGTGCAGGATGCTGGTTACGTCGCCGTGGTTGAGGGGTCGCCGGCAGGACATAAAGACAGGTCGCGTCAGCGTGGTGCCTATAACGGGCAGGCCCAGGGGCAACGTAGGGGGTATCACAAATCACCTGCATATGGATCCGGTAAGTTTGACCGAGCAGGAGGGCTAGGTCGCGGTAATGGCCGAGGGCGATTTGTGACCCAGTGTCACAAATCCCAGACTGGGAGATGTAATAAGTTATGACAGGACATGGAAAGGTCCTTATGTTATTGAGCGAGTTGTTTCAAAGGTAGATTACGCTATCCACATTGATGGATCGAGTAAGGTTTTCCATGTTAATATGCTACAGAGGTTTTATGAGAGACCAGAGTATCTGTGTGCACAGACGAAACCAGAGGAGAGTGTCTTCTCTATTGCTTGTACGGGGGTCGTAGACCAGTTGGACTGTGACGTAAGCGACACCGAGGCGCAGGAAGAGTTACAAATTCAATTGCCGGAGTTAACTCCGACACAAGGTTACAGGGACGTAAAAATTAACCCTGACCTTACGAGTTCAAGGAGTAGGGAACTTAAGACCCTGTTAGCATCATTCCCGGATGTTATTACGGATTTGCCGGGTCGCACTACGGTGATCCAGCACCAAATAAAGTTGACTTCGGATAAGCCAGTATTTCTTAGACCTTATCCGCTGCCTTTTTCTTCGAGAGATAGAGTTATAAAGGAAGTTGAGTCAATGTTGAAGTTAGATGTGATAGAACCATCAACATCGCCGTATTCATCACCCATCGTCCTCGTGAAAAAACTTGATGGATCGGTGCGGTTCTGTATTGATTTTCGAAGATTGAACACTATTACGGTAGGCGATAGGGAGCCTATTCCGTTTCAGGAGGAACTAATAGCTTCATTGGCCGGGTCCACGTGGTTTTCCAAGATAGATTTAACGAAAGGTTATTGGGAAATCCCTCTTACTGAGGAGTCTAAACAATACACGGCGTTCCAAACGCTTGGATTATTCCGATTTAAGGTCATGCCATTTGGGTTGGTAAATGCGCCAGCGACGTTTGCACGATTAATGAGACTGGTGTTGAAGGACATACCTAATGTCGTGTCATTCTTTGACGATATAGCATGTCATACGTCGACATGGTCTGATCATATTCAGACACTAACAGTAATTTTTAAACGATTACGTCATTTTGGGTTTACTGCTAAACCCGCAAAGATGGATTTGGCATGTCCAGAGATAGTATTCTTAGGACATATCGTGGGTAGAGGTGTTCAGAGACCTGAAGTAACAAAAATTGACAAATTAGTAGGGTTGCAAATCCCTAGAACAAAGAAACAAGGCAGAAGCTTAGTGGGAATTTTAAATTATTACAGAAAGTTCATTCCAAATTTTTCCTCCTTGTCATCTTCTCTTACTGACCTTACTAAGAAGGGACAACCCGATAAGGTCCAGTGGACGTCTGAATGTCAGACAGCATTTGATAATTTGGTGACAGCATTATCATCGTCACCCATTCTGATATTACCCGATTTTCGATCTAATTTTATCCTCAGAACGGATGCGTCGGACTCTGGTGTCGGCGCTTGTCTTCTACAGGAGAAGAACGAATGTTTCCATCCTGTATGTTATGTCAGTAGGAAGTTATTGCAGAGAGAAAGAAAGTATTCTGTGATAGAGCGTGAGTCTCTTGCCATTGTGTGGTCCGTCCAGAAATTAGGACGTTATCTCATGGGACGAGAATTTTGTATCCAGACAGACCACAAGCCAATAACGTTTTGTCGAAGAATCGTTCGTCCAGCCCACGCTTGTCTAGATGGGCATTGGCTTTGCAGCCGTATACCTTCGTTATTCAACCAATTCCAGGAACCAGCAATCATATCGCCGACTACCTTAGTCGAGCCTAGGGGAAGAGTTCAGGAGCTTATACATCGGAGGACAGGAACATTGACAGGATCTGTGTGAATGAGTCGTAGACTTTAAAATATTGACATTATAAATATGATATGAAGAATGGTTGATCGGTTGATTGGTTTGTGATTCTGTATTAGGTATTGTGTTTAGTTAGCTATTCATGATGTGATACATATATGCATAGTGCAGGGCATATTGATCCCCATATTTTTCCCCTGATTCCGGTATTTTATGTGCTAGGGGCATTGGTAGGTCATTTTTATGTAAGTATTGCTCACGCTCACTCGTTGACAGTCATCTTGATGCGATTTGAAATTAATTGCATTAATTTTTTTGGGGTGGGGGATGATGTCACGAGTGGAGTGAGCGGAATTCAGAGATTACGGGGCATGGAAGTGGGGAACGACTAACGGGATAGTGAGGCTGCTCACCTATATTGACTTCTGTTAGTTAACGTTAAAGCATGCATGTTGTGAGTGGTGGGGGGTCTGAATGAGGCGAGAGCGCTGTATTACTATCATTGCACACTAAGACGTCCAAGGAAGCGGACGCGGGAGAAAGCCCCAGAGGGCGAACATAAGGAGAGCAGTCGGAAGACTTGGGAGTAGTGTTTTTTCCAGTGATGACTGGTAGGTGGAACGATGATTAATAATTATGATTGATGTATTATATTCGTCTATTAGCATGATGTAAGTAAGTATATGTGAGGAATGTGGAAGTCCTTGATACTGTATATAGCAATGTGCGCCATGAGCGATAGATGTAAGTTGAGTTCATGGATTTGTAGCGAGAGTGAATATTGTGTACTACGGAGGAGGTGTGTTACCGTAAGATGTTTGGTGAGTGAAATGTGAACTATTGTGTGTACGCTTCATGAGTTGTAAGGAGGGGTGAAGTGAATAGAAGTGGTATGGTATTGTACCAATGTAATGTTATTCTTGTAGGTGCCGGGGACGGGCCGAAGAGCCACCTACGGTGAGCACAGGGGATAGGCCAGCATAGGGCCGGAGGCCACACATAGGCCAGAAGTGAAGCTGTCGGTGCAGGACAGTAGAGGCACATGAGTCGTGGCAGTCTGGCCAACGACAGGGACGTATATATGATTGTGAATGTGCTATTGAAATGCTAATGTGCTATGGCCATATTGTTGTGCTATTGAAATGCTAATGTGCTATTGCCATGTTGATGTGCTATTGGAATGCTAATGTGTTATGGCAATAGGAAGGGGCTATTGAGAGACTGCGGTGCCATTGAAATATTAATGTGCTATTAAGACATGGAGAGGAGAAGCTGAGACCGAAGTGTCTTTAGAAAGTAACTACCGGGTTGTGGACCCGAGGAAGTGTGCGTAAGGGAGAAGGCCGTTGTACGGCAGTTGAATTGAATAATATAATGTCTGTATTTGCGCTATTATCTTTATGTTTATGTATAATAAATGTGTGAGTCTGATGGGTTGTTCTGTTAAGTGTTAAACTTGTCCGTTCGTGATTGTTGTCTTGTTATAATCATTATTACATCTCCCAGTCTGGGATTAGTGACAGCTGTTACTGCTGTTGTTGTTGTTGTTGCCGTTGCTGCTGTTGATGTTGTTGTTGCTGTTGTTGATGTTGTTGTTGCTGTTGCTGCTGTGGCTGTTGCTGTTGTTGTTGTTGTCACAGCTTGTAAAAAAGTCAGATTGTCTGAGTGGTGCATGTTAAGATAGCGTGAGACCAGCGAGTGATGAAGGCGGTGTATGGGATTGTGAGATTGAACGAGACAAAGAGAGTCGAAATGATAGACAGATACAATCAGACACAAATTTACACACACATTACAGACAGACAAACAAACAGACATAGCTCTAACACAATGAATAAGCTTTGGACCTTGCACTGAAAAATGTGCCCGCGCTTGTTGTATTTTCATTTAAAGTGATCCCCTGGACCCAAGGAAGTGCCGGATAAAGTCTAACTGGCTAAAGGGTGGCATTATGTATGTAGGCGCAATGATTATAAATTTCTTGTCATAAGCATTAATCAGTACGAATAAACGTTCATGTGGTAGGAAATTGGCTCCTTTTTAATTTGATGTATATATTAAGCATGGGTAGCTCTTTGATATTTGGCTGGGTACACCTTTATTGCTAATCTGTAATGTCACATAGGGAATGTTTTTGGGGAATTTCTTAGCGTTGCCAGCCTTTATCTCATTATATCCGGCATATTCAGTAGCCCAAAGTGGTTCTCATAACATTTATAGCAAAACCAGGAGCATATATCTTTGTGCGAGGTTCCCGGCTATCTGAGGGCTTGGTCCCCCGACTATGTGGAAATTAACCCCCCCCCCACCCCACCCCACCCACCCCCTCACCCACCCCCCCACCCACCCCCCCCCCCCCAAAAAGCTGCACGTTTGAGATAAAAATTCAATTGACCATTGATGGTTGTATCTCTATGATCATTGTTACGAATCTGGACTGGGTGATAGTGCCCTCCAGTGTAGGGTTCTGGACTAAAGTCCCCTCTAGCTGTTATGAAGAGGGTCTTCTCAATGATGGTATTATGACTGCATTTAAATCGAGAGGTATTTAATATTCAATCTTTCGTACCATGCCACACACTAAGAACAATCTGAATAAGTTTCATAAACAGACCTGCAGGGCCACAAATTTAATTACATTAATTACCCTAACAATTTTGTCTAGATCTATTACACAGTAAATACAACATCAGCAGCATCAAATCTAAATTCAATAATATGTCACTCGAAGTCTTCTCTAGATTCCTATAATATTATGATAATTCTGTCTCACTAACAATTTAAGTGCTAATTATATATCTCTCAGATCTGGTCTGCCTACTATATATCAATCAATATACTAATATGGGCTCTGGCGACGATGTCATCTCAGCTATTTGTGCCTACCGCTTATAATGAATCGAGCTCGTCAATATAAACTGACGTAGCTAAGTCTAGATATCTACTCTAGGATGGGCTGGCAATTCCCAGCCTCATCCAGACAAATCAATCCCAATTCACAGATGCGTATGCCATACATTCATACTAATTGCAAGTCAATATAAATCTTTGTCTTGCATTCTTGGGTAGCATTCCTAGTATATGCGGCAATCCTGTCCTAGTGGATAACTTATGTTCAGCTCCTCGTTCATTGTTGAGTCATCAATGGACAAACACTTACGCTTGGTCCCTGGTGTTAGAAACAACCAGGGAACAGTGGACAATAGCAGTGGGCATATCTCATTCAAGCATATGGCTTCATCTCAAATGTCTATAGTGGACTAGACATGACATCGAACAGACTTAGGATTCTTCAGGCAGAATCGTGCCGACGCCTGCACAGATTGGAGTTTTCTGTATGGAGTAATGGACATAGGTATGGCTACACTTTTATACTGTGCAGCCACCTGCAAATTACCGTTAAAATCCCTAGATTTGATTGGTGCATCCATGCGAGCTCATCTCGCAGTATTAATATATTCTACGTGGGAGTTGGTCACGGCCTTGTACTAAAAACAGACAAGGTCAATTTAAAATGTCAAAACAATTACTGAAATCTTTAAACCCTCGTGCTTTCTACATTTTATGTACGAATTTCTGAACGCGACTAAGCGTCGTAAACTATCTATCCTTATTCACCCCTTCTCTTCCCTTCTAAGTGTTCATCAAAATCACGGGGTCGAGAATTGCACTGTCACTCCTAACTTATCCATTTATTCTATCTCGCCCCACTTTCTTTCCATCTCTAAGAAAAAATGTTTCAAAAACAAACTGTTCACGAGAACAGTTCAAGGACAAATTACGCCGGTTATAATCAACGAGACCGTGAAAAATCAACTCCTTGCAAGTCGTGACCCAGCACGGCATTTATAGCACTTAAACCATGACAATCATGTCTAGCCAGAGCTCAGTCTTTGGTGTATTCTGGCAGTTGTTTACATTTGATCAGGTTGTGTCAATAAAGTGCCAAAATTGTACTTCCTTTTGTACGGAGACTTGAAATCATGACAGTTCCTGTCACACATTGCAAAGTCTTTAATATTAAACTTTGAGAAGACCATGAGCTGCCTTGATCAAATAGTTTATGAAAGAATTTTATTTATTTCCATAGATTCATGTTCAAACATACAATAATTCCTTCTTAAGGCAAAGAGAAAAAACTTACAACAAAAACTGCACACAACAAAGTTTCGGCGATTTTCATTTTTCTGTGTTAAAAACTATTTGCTATTGTAGCTTGGCAGGGAATTTGGCTAAGTTCTATAGTGTCAACGTGAGCAATAATTTGTTGTGTGGGAGAATCGCTTGGTTTATCTCTCAATCTCTTTATTAAAATTTGGTGAATTACTGAACTCAAACTCAGTCTCAGACATGCTTACCCCCTACCCCCTCCCCCCCCCCCCCCCACCGCTAACACACCAAAAAATGACACACGCCAGTTGTGTCAGATGATCTGCTCACATTCTGTCAAAGTCATACCTGTGGAAAATCTGTAGGATCTCTCTGTAGTGTGCACGGTGTCAGGGATTGACAGCTGTTTGTCTGTCTGTCTGTCACTCTACTCATCGGGGACTTATAAATAGGAGAAGCAGCGACCGATGTTGTCACAAATCCCAGACTGGGAGATGTAATAGTTTATGACAGGACGACAATCACGAACAAACAAGTTTAACACTTAACAAAACAACCCATCAGACTCACACATTTATTAAACATAATTATACATATAATAGCGCAATTACATACATTATATTATTGAAATGACTGCCGTACAACGGCCTTATTCTCACACACACTCTCCCTCGGATCCACAATCCGGTAGTTACTCCTAAAGGCACTTCGGCCTCAGCCTCTCCCCTCAGGGTCTTAATAGCACATTAATAATTTACTGGCACCGCAGTCTCTCAATATCACCTTCCTATTGTCATACACCTTAGCATTCCCCTCGCACCTCAGCAGGGCAATAACACATTATTATTTCCATAGCCATCAACATGGCGACAACATAGTATCAGTTCACTAGCCTATCAACATGGCAACAATATAGTATCTCATTCACTCTCATATCTACGTCCCTGTCCGTGGCCTGACTGCCACGACTTTATGTGCCTCTACTGTCCTGCACTGACAGCCTCACTTCTGGCCTATGTGTGGCCTCCGGCCCTATGCTGGCCTATCCCCTGTGCTCATCGAGGTGGCTCTGCGGCCCGTCCCCGACACCTACAAGAATAACATTACATTGGTATAATACCCTACCATTTCTATTCACTCCACCTCTCCTTACAATCCCTGAAGCGTACACACACTAGTTCACCTTTCACTCACCACACATCTTACGGTAACACACCTCCATCGGAGTACACACTACTCACTCGCGCTACAAATCCATGAACTCACTTTCATCTATCGCTCATGGCGCACATTGCTATATCCAATATCACGGACTTCCACATTCCTCACATATACTTATTTACATCATGGTACTAGACGAATATACTATAATACATCAATCATAATAATCAATCAACATTCTACGTACCAGTCATCACTGGAAAGACTCTCCCTAGTCTTCTCGACTGCTTCGCTTATGTCCGCCCGATGGGCTCTTATTCACAGGTCCGCTCCGTAGGACCCTCTAACTTGCAGTGATAGTAATACGGCGCTTTCGCCTCATTCAGACCCCCCCCCCCCACTACTCACAACAGCACGCTTAACTTGCTGTCTACTGTGAGCCCTTCTTACTCTACACCCGCTCTGTAGCAATCCCCTTAATTGCACTCACTCCACTCGTGACATCATCCCCCACCCCAAAAAAATTAATGCAATTAATTTCAAATCGCATCAAGATGACTGTCACCGAGTGAGCGTGAGCAATACCTACACTAAAAAAAAACTGACCTAGCAGTTCCTCTAGTATATACAATAGCGAAATCAGGGAAAAATATGTGATCAATATGCCCTGCAATATGCATATATGTGTCACATCATAAATAGCTAACTAATCACAATACTTAATACAGAATCCAAAAACCACTAAACCTATCAACCATTCTTCACATCATATTTATAATGTCAATATTTTAAAGTCGACTCATTCACACAGATCCTGTCAATGTTCCTGTCCTCTGATGTATAAGCTCCTGAAATCTTCCCCTAGGCTCGACTAAGGTAGTCGGCGATATGATTGCTGGTTCCTGGAATTGGTTGAATAACGAAGGTATACGGCTGCAAAGCCAATGCCCATCTAGACAAGCGTGGGCTGGACGAACGATTCTTCGACAAAAATGTCAGTGGCTTGTGGTCTGTCTGGATACAAAATTCTCGTCCCATGAGATAACGTCCTAGTTTCTGGACGGACCAGACAATGGCAAGACACTCACGCTCTATCACAGAATATTTTCTTTCTCTCTGCAATAACTTCCTACTGACATAACATACAAGGTTGGAGACATTCGTTCTTCTCCTGTAGAAGACAAGCGCCGACACCAGAGTCCGACGCATCCGTTCTGAGGATAAAATTAGATCGAAAATCGGGTAATATCAGAATGGGTGACGATGATAATGCTGTCACCAAATTATCAAATGCTGTCTGACATTCAGAGGTCCACTGGACCTTATCGGGTTGTCCCTTCTTAGTAAGGTCAGTAAGAGAAGATGACAAGGAGGAAAAATTTGGAATGAACTTTCTGTAATAATTTAAAATTCCCACTAAGCTTCTGACTTGTTTCTTTGTTTTAGGGATTTGCAACCCTACTAACTTGTCAATTTTTGTTACTTCAGGTCTCTGAACACCTCTACCCACGATATGTCCTAAGAATATTATCTCTGGACATGCCAAATCCATCTTTGCGGGTCTAGCAGTTAGCCCAAACTGGCGTAATCGTTGAAAAATTACTGTTAGTGTCTGAATATGATCAGACCATGTCGACGTATGGCATGCTATATCGTCAAAGAATGACACGACATTAGGTATGTCCTTCAACACTAGTATGAGAATACAGATACTCTGGTCTCTTATGAAACCTCTGCAGCCTATTAACATGGAAAACCTCACTCGTTCCATCAATGTGGATAGCGTAATCTACCTTTGAAACAATTCGCTCAATAACATAAGGACCTTTCCATGTCATCAATAACTTATTATGGTCCGTAGGTAACAACAATAGGACCTTGTCTCCTGGCTTAAAAATTCTCAGTTTGGAACCTCTATCTTTATAGTCTTTTGCTCTTTTCGAAGCGATACCAGAAGCTTCTTCTGCTATAGTGCGCGCTGAAGATAATCTTTCTCTTAAATCAACAAGGTCAATCGAAACCTTTTTAAACGGTTCCGAAACCGTGGGGATCTTTTGAAGAGGAGCCTGGGGTGAACGACCCTTATGCGTCGTCTTTTGGCACGCACTGCACGTCTTACAATATAAACGTACATCTCTGTATACTGACGGCCAATAAAAATCTTTCAGAACTCTCTGCTTGGTTCTAGCACTTCCCATATGATGCGCCAATGGAACATCATGGGCCAGACGCAATACTGTAGCAATTAACGACCGTGGCACGACGACCTGCTTTTGAACGGAAGCCACTGTGACGTACATACGGAACAGAATGCCCCCCTGGACAAAAAAAAAAGATGACCCGTTCTTATATCTCCTCGTTTTCTCGGTTCGCGCTTCCCCAAAGCATGGGTTTAATGATGGGTCCTCCCTTTGTAATCTCGCCAAGCGCTCTGGCGTGATATCTAGGTTGACCGCTGGCGTCGCCAAAGGTCTAATCTTATCTTTATCAGCTACCCGTCGACGTGTTTCGACCGCGGCGCAAAAGTCAATACCTTTTGATTGCGACCATGCTTGCACGTTCTCATCGGAAGGGGAAACTACCCGTGATACATTCCCAATGATGAGCTGGGCGCCTGGAAAACAACCAACGACTGCTTCGACTTCCCCGCTAAGGAAAGGTGTATCTATCATTATTCTTGCCATGGGCAATTTCTCAATGGCCCCCGAAAATTGGATGCACGGGACAGTCTCACCTGTAAGCTGTGAATCCCGAATGCAGTTCTTATGCACTCCCACAACGGTAGATCCTGTATCTCGTAAAACCGAGACCGGTTCGTCCCCAACACACCCCGGATAAACCCTAAGACCACCTCCTGTATGACATGAATTTATGACGGGGATCTTTCTCCCACAAGGTAAAACACCGGAAGATAATAACTTCTCACAACTGGGACACTTAGAATACTGTCCGCCTCCGTTGTCCGATGTAACACACGCAGCCGCATGATGAAATTTATTTGGGAAGCATGGACTGGAGCTACTGTCCACGTTCGCCGCTATCCTACCTGCAGGGCAGTTCACGCTGATGTGATCTGCTCTTCCGCAGTTCCAACACTTCGCGGCCCTACACTCGCGCGAAAAGTGACCCACGCGTCCGCAAGTCCAACACTCCGCTCCCTGTGCTGCAATAGGCCTGGGTCCCCGTGACCCATCGCGACCGGAACTAGAGTCCCTATGCCGTCGGTCATCGGCAAAGGTCACAAGTCGGCCCCGGCCATTACCGCGACCTAGCCCTCCTGCTCGGTCAAACTTACCGGATCCATATGCCGGTGATTGGTGATAGCCCCTACGCTGCCCCTCGGCTTGCCCGCTATAGGCACCACGCTGACGCGACCTGTCCCTAAGTCCTGCCGGCGACCCCTCGACAACGGCGACGTACCCAGCATCTTGGACGTACGCCCTGGCGACTGGTTTGGACGGATGTGCCGTACGGTATGCCTCCGCCAACTTAGACGCCTCCTGCACCGTCGCGGGTTCGTTCTCTTTCAGGAAAGCCACCAGATCTTTGTGGCACGACGCGTACAGCTGGTCACGGATCATTAAGTCTTTCAGTTTAGCAAAATCCGTGCCCACATGCGCCAAGTCTACCCAGTTCGCGAAATACTCCGTTAGTCTCGCGACGAAGGCAGCAAAGTCCTCCCTGGTATCTGCACGTGCCCGCCTAAACTGCTCCCGGAAATATTCCTCGGTACGCGCAAATCGGCGAAGCAGCAAAGCCTTCAGCTTATCGTAATCTTGCACGTCTTCGCGCTGTAGCTCTTTAAAGTAGGTTAACGCTCGCCCCTGCAATAGCGATGCCAGGTACGTGGCCCATAATTCCTTATTTTCCCCCCATTGCAATTGTGCGTTCAGTTCGAACCTGTAAAGGAAGGCGTCTATGTCGTCCTTCCGGTCGTCGAACGTAGGGAGCTTAATCCTAACGCCACCTTTATTGTGTACCTGCCGCTCAACCGTTTCCGTTGGCGTGTTCCTCTTGAGTTCTAACTCCGCAATCTTTACTTGCGCCTCTATCTCCTTTAACCTTATCTCCTGCTGCTTAAACTCCCTTTCCTGTTGCTGAGCCTCTAACTCCTTTAACTTAAACTCCCTTTCCTGTTCCTGAGTCTTAGCCTCTCTTTCTTGTTGTTGAGCCTTAGCCTCTCTTTCTTGTTGTTGAGCCTTAGCCTCTCTTTCCTCTTGCTTATCCTTAGCCTCTCTCTCCTGTTGCTGAGCCTTAGCCTCTCTTTCCTCTTCTCTCTGTCGCTCTTGAGCCTCTTTTTCTCGCTCTCTATCCTTAGCACGCTCATCGCGCAAATCCGCCTGCTGTTCTTTAATCCAGCCGCGTAGCTCCTCTCCCTCCAGGCCAAGTTCCTTACCCAACTTCATTAGTTGTTGGAGTTCCGCCATTTCACAGATTTATGGTTATGGTATATATTTAAAAAAAACCGGCTAACCTGTCGGTATGATAACTAACGACACGACCAGAGACCTGAGATCACACCAGATATAACAATACCCGGTTGTCTCAAATACAATTCCGAAATTTATCTTTACAGCACAACTAATTCTATATCTACAAAATGTATAGCACTATTAGTTATAAAAGAAACTAGAACGACAAGAATGAAGAAATACAGTAGAAGGACCACAAGTACGTCAAGGACAACGAACCAGACTAGGACAAAGCTTCTACAAAAAAAAACTATAATGGAAAAAAATGCAACCTACTACGCCGATTACACAACACGGTACAAACAAGAACAGAGTCTGAAAAAAAAGAACGTATCTACAGATAGGGAGGAGAAGGACAAGAGAAACGTCTTCCTAAAACAACGAGGAAGATAGAACGCTACAATCTAAACAAAAATACAGGTCCCTATAGAACTGTTCGCTGTGATGAACGAAGTTCCAAATTTAGCCCACCTCCCGAAGAGGACAAACTACGCTCACCACGGCAAACCCGCGCCACCGCCCGTATAATCAATTACAACGAAAACAGAAAAACAGCAGGAAAAGACAGAAGAAAAGACAGCCCTCAATCCAGGGCACAAAAATTTTGACTTTTACTTAACTTTCACCCTAGATTTCAATTTCTCCCTTTCCTCGGAGCTCTGGCTGCTTGACCTCTACAGGCTGGCACGCACACTCTGCAGAAATTTAAGTACACATTAATACATATTCATCAAAATACATGCATCAATACATATTATTATTCATAAACATACATAAATCATATCATGATGAAATTTCCATTCATCCCACGAACAAGGACAACAGCACGAATTCCTAGCACAACAGAAAAACAACTAGATATAACGAATACACAATGTCAAAATGACCACAGGTAAACAGGACGAGCCCCCAGTGTCACAAATCCCAGACTGGGAGATGTAATAGTTTATGACAGGACGACAATCACGAACAAACAAGTTTAACACTTAACAAAACAACCCATCAGACTCACACATTTATTAAACATAATTATACATATAATAGCGCAATTACATACATTATATTATTGAAATGACTGCCGTACAACGGCCTTATTCTCACACACACTCTCCCTCGGATCCACAATCCGGTAGTTACTCCTAAAGGCACTTCGGCCTCAGCCTCTCCCCTCAGGGTCTTAATAGCACATTAATAATTTACTGGCACCGCAGTCTCTCAATATCACCTTCCTATTGTCATACACCTTAGCATTCCCCTCGCACCTCAGCAGGGCAATAACACATTATTATTTCCATAGCCATCAACATGGCGACAACATAGTATCAGTTCACTAGCCTATCAACATGGCAACAATATAGTATCTCATTCACTCTCATATCTACGTCCCTGTCCGTGGCCTGACTGCCACGACTTTATGTGCCTCTACTGTCCTGCACTGACAGCCTCACTTCTGGCCTATGTGTGGCCTCCGGCCCTATGCTGGCCTATCCCCTGTGCTCATCGAGGTGGCTCTGCGGCCCGTCCCCGACACCTACAAGAATAACATTACATTGGTATAATACCCTACCATTTCTATTCACTCCACCTCTCCTTACAATCCCTGAAGCGTACACACACTAGTTCACCTTTCACTCACCACACATCTTACGGTAACACACCTCCATCGGAGTACACACTACTCACTCGCGCTACAAATCCATGAACTCACTTTCATCTATCGCTCATGGCGCACATTGCTATATCCAATATCACGGACTTCCACATTCCTCACATATACTTATTTACATCATGGTACTAGACGAATATACTATAATACATCAATCATAATAATCAATCAACATTCTACGTACCAGTCATCACTGGAAAGACTCTCCCTAGTCTTCTCGACTGCTTCCCTTATGTCCGCCCGATGGGCTCTTATTCACAGGTCCGCTCCGTAGGACCCTCTAACTTGCAGTGATAGTAATACGGCGCTTTCGCCTCATTCAGACCCCCCCCCCCTACTCACAACAGCACGCTTAACTTGCTGTCTACTGTGAGCCCTTCTTACTCTACACCCGCTCTGTAGCAATCCCCTTAATTGCACTCACTCCACTCGTGACAGATGTGTCATCAATGACTTCCTGTCACGCAGAGGTCACAAGGGTCACTCAGCGCGTGAAGTGGGACGATTTGCCCACATGACTCACAACAAGGAAAAACCTCGGTTTTAAGTGGCTGGAAAATTGAGATTATTGTTAATGAGTAATTGATGGTTTAAGTTTATCGTTCCCAAACTTTGTTCTGCTGGAGGACGGGCAAAGTGGTCACTGGAGAGTTCTTTTGGATAGCCAAAGTCCGAAACTTTCTGAACTCTGGACCGGCTATCCAAAATTGTACATCACAAGAGAATGACTAGACATTGCTGAGTGACCTCTGGAATTCTGACAGTTCTCTCCCCCACCCCCACCCCCACCCTTCCCCAAAACCACCGAAGACGAAGTAAATCACTGAAGAGCTATGAAGTGGGAACCACTGTATGCATGGATCATGCCCCAAATGGAGAATCATAATTGTATGTATGGGTCATGTCCTGAGTTACTGCAGAGGTCACAGGGGAATGACGCGAGCAGTTTGGGGATCCACTTAGGGGGTGGGGGTGGGGATCCACTTAGGGAGATCGTGTCTGACCTTAGGCTGGGGGGCAGAGAGAGGGGTTGGGGAGACATGACCGACTACTTTGTGCGATGTTAATGAAGAGAGTCCAGACCGGGACATCTACAGTGCACAATTTGACCACTGGGACATGAGACCTGGATGTCCTGTACAGCTCGAGTTGCTTGTCCTTCACATCAGTCAGGGCTGGAGTTTTCTCTCTTCTCATCCTCTCCTGTTCTTGTGCCATCTCTTTCTTGGGTTATCATTTTTTTCTTACTCAATGTAACAAATCCCAGATTGGGAGATGCCCTCAATATGACAAACGAACAATCACAAACAAACAAGTATAGCAATTAACAAAACAGTCAAGCAGGCTCACACATTTATTATAACATTAATAAGTACAATCCAATAAATACCATACAGCACTCGTTCCCCTCAATCATTCATTCTACTTCCAGTTCCACGACAGTATTATTCGCTTCTTTAAAATATGAAATTTTGGCTTCAGCCTAACATCAATGTCTGCACTACCTTGCAGTACAATATCTTAATACATAATATTATATATATATTATATCTCATAAATATGGCCAGCCTCGATTCCCCGAATCAGACTGCCACGGATACTGTGCTGCCTGTCGGCGGAGGCACCCAGATACTGGCGTCAATCCCCAGCCCTGTCTATGTCCTCTAGGTCCTGACGGTGGCATCACAGCCCGACCCCGTCACTTCAGTAACGGCCGCTACAGCTTACAGCCTGTACCCGGCACCTATAAAGAATAACATCACATCTCTATAATACTATGTACTTACTATACACTCACCACTCATTACGACCCATCAAACGTACACACAACATTCCACATTTCACCCAACACACAGCCAACACTCACGCAAACACTACAGAGCCGCATATCTCTACTGTAACACACACTCACAGTATTACACAGCACTCCGACTATGCTAAGAATCCATGCTCCTAACATACGTATCTCGCTCATTGTTCACATCTATTTATACAGTAATGAATTACTTGCACACTCCTTAAGTCCTCGCATATAACTTATTTGCATCATTATCATCATCAGAATATAGTAGATTTATCATCACAATTACAAATCCTTATAATTCAACCTACCAGCCTTCACTGGAATACATCAAACTCCCGACTGCCTCTCACACGTCTGTTCTCTTGAACTTCTGAGCTTGCAGTGACTTTTCATAACCCAGACGCTACCTCAATAACTCCAACACTTTTCTCGTGTCATTGCACGCTTTCAAGTTAACTGTCTGCCTCAACTATCCCGTGAGTTAATATTACAACTCTATACCCACTTTACAGCAATCCTTTTAATCGCACTCACTCCACTTGTGACACTCAACCGCACCAGTAGCAGTGGTGGTAGTAATAGTAATAGTAGTAGCAGTGGCGGTAGAAGTAGTGGCAGTGTCGCGATGTGGGTTAGATGGGGATATTTCGACTGACACTCTTTCGAGGTCCGCTCCCACAATCGACGAACACACAAAAAAAAAATACTTGCACTCTAAAAACTAAATAAATCAATTGCTTTGATTTTTAGCAGAACTGTAGGGCAGTTTAATTACAGGAATTAATGTAACAAATATAATTATAAATATAAATATCAATTCAAAGGCAACTGAATCTAACTAATGAAACTACAGCTTTCTATAAAGACTAACGTATTCAATCTAACTACTTGCAGGTCATATGAGTTAGATGCCAAATAGAATCCGCGCACGTGGCGACGGATATAACAGTTTAAATTCTATTAATTCAATGAGACATGTTATGATATGGACATTTCCTCTAGACACGCCATGGAGAATGCTTGTACAACCATGCGTTGTCTGGCGGTAGCTCTGAAACTGTCTTCAAAAGTAAGTAGAACGGTTCACTTTCATCATTACAAATTAGTATGGACTCTCACCATGAGGCCCTCACTGGGAGTGAGAGCGCTGGATGTAAACGCTGTGGGTTTATATCAAACCAAGTAGCTTAGGCTCTGGAGCTTTAAATCAGGCTCCTCACAATGGACTGCTCAACTGCGTCTCTATGTCTCTCATCTGGCTGAGGACTATCGCCGTCCACCTCGTAAATGGATTGTCTACATGTGGCCCAGAACTAAGTTCTGTATGGCCTTAAATACTGGACTGCATCTGCAGCTTACCGTCTAATTCCTGGATTGTGATTGGTGCAACCACTTCTAGCTCAGCTGCCGAACTGAGTTATTTTAAGTAACAGCCCTACGCAACGACCTTGGGTCAACATCAAAGGTCGAATCACTCAATACAATATAATGTAATTTTATAGCAATAAATTCTTAACATGTTCAAAACCCCGAGCTTTTACTCTGGATCACGGATTTTCTGTACGTCAACAGACGTCTCAATAACATTTAATTCCTTCTCACCCCTTCCCTCTTTACTAAACCTAGTTCAAAACACGAGATATAAAAAGTGCTCTGTCATGCACACCTACGCTGTCCGTCTATCCTTCCCCACACCTTCTGTCTATCTATTATAAAAAAAAACTGTTCAAAACAAATTGTTTACGAGACCAAGTTATGCTGGCTCGCACAATAATTACGTTTGTAAAAATTACTCACTGCTCTCTCACAAAAATTTAGTCAGTGGAAACATTTTTGAATTAAATCTATTCTTGACAGGCAGTAGTAGTTGTAGTAGTAATAACAGTAGTAGTAGTAATTGTGGCGGTAGTAGTAATGGTAGTAGTTGTAGTGGCAACAGTAGTGGTGGTAGATGTATTAGTGGTAATAGTTGTAGTAGTAGTGGTGGTGGTAGTAATAACAGTGGTAGTGGTAATAGTAGTAATCATACTAATAGTAGTGGCAGGACTAGTAGAAGTAAGAGTTGGTCGTGGTAGTAGTAATGATAGTAGTAGTAGTGGTCGTAGTAGTAGTAATGATAGTAGTACATGTACTTAGTAATGGTAGTGGTAGTAGTAAGCTGTGTAGTAACAATGGCTATTATGTAAAATTCACTGCGAGTTAATTCAGGCTGTCCCACGACAGCCAAGAGCATGTGGCAAGTCCCCCCCCCCCCCTCTCCGCCGGGACGGCAGATCGCATCAAGAAAAAAAAAAAGGCTGAAGTGTGAGGAACTACAATGTAACTCTCGGGAGACAGCTGTGAGCTAAAAATGAATGCTTTAATATCTTGCCTCACCCCTACTTCACGGACAACAAAACCTACTGCATGACTTCTAATTCCCCACCTTGCAATTTCCTGCTCAAAACTCTTACTCACGAGAACCACTCGAGGTCACCAGTTAACTGTTAAATACGCGACGCCTCGGTGAGTAAACAAGTTATGACCACGCACCACATTTTAATCTCTATCTGCTCGTGACACTCGCCAAACAGTTGTTTGATGTGTCTGGTGAAGAATTCCGGGGCAGAGCTAATGCCAAACGGACATCTTAGAAAGGAATATCTTCCAAACGGCGTGTTCATTGTGCAGAGTAGGGAACTAGGTTAAAATCTAATTCTAGGTGCCAAAATCCATGTGCAGCTTCAAATTTGGAGAAAAATTTTGCTCCAGTCATCTGTGCTGTTATCTCTTCAGCGGAAAACATTGCATAGTCTCTCGTTTGATTGCTTGATTTAGGTCCTTCGGATCCATACATATTCTTAACGAGCCATCTTTCTTTAGGATGATGTCCATGCTGTTCACCCAATCTCTTGGTTGCTTTTGCTTCTTGATGACTCCCATTTTCTCCATGCTGTCTAACTCTTTCTTCACCTTATCCTGTAGTGAGAAGATGCACCACAGGTTTTACACTTGGGTCAATTTCAATGTGATAATTAAGGTTTTGCAAGTTTTTCCTACACCTGTAAATACATCTTGGTAGTCTTTCATTATGTTTTTGTTGACTTTGTCACTGTTGGGCTTGGCTTCTATGTGAAATATTTTAATCAGTTGCAATTTCTCTGAGGTTTCCAAACCGAGAATTGGCTCTTCACTTGTGTCAACAACATAGAAATTGACTTTGTCATCCATGATTTGCAAATGACAGGTTCCCTTGACATCTACGTTTTCACCTGAGTAGCTTGTTAGTGTGTTGTGTGACTTGTTGTTGTAATGTGCACATCATTGTCTTTGTTAATCTGTTTATAAAGATTTTCAGTGGTAACACATTGGCTTGAGCTCCTTTGTCAGACTTGAATCTGACGTTCGTGCCATTTAAGTCTGTTGAGATTGTCATGAACGTGGGGTTTAGCGCTTACTAGATTCTATAAGGATATGTGTTCGACTGCATTTTTGTGTTAAAAGAACTAAACCTCACTCACAAACATACCAATTACTAAATAACCAAATGGGTAACTTTTAGGGTCAGACCTGCAGGGTCACAACCATATAATCTAATTACGAAAAGTTAAAATATATATGTGAATGTGAAATCAATATCATGAACAACAATATCAATAGTAATTCATATTAAGTCCAGATCTATTCTAATATAAATTTAATTCTAAGTCTGACTAGGTTACCTAAACTAAATCTAAATTAATCACTGTTAACCTCATGAATCCCCCACTGGAATAATAACCCCTTAAGTATTCTAGATCTAACTATCAATTACGTTAGCTGTTGTGATAAGGACCATAATTCTCATTATTTGCCAAGGCCTGAACTTTGTAATGGATTATACTTAAGCAATTCTACACATTACCTAAAAACTGTAGATGTCATAGTATTTCAGACAATAATTTAAGTTATAATAAATTATAACTTGCCTAGCTCACTAAGGAGACGTAGGCATTGAAATATCCATAATTTCAACTTACTGTCGCACTCATACTGTTAAGGATAAATTCTACACGTAGAATAGTAAATCCAAACTATTCTCCGACTGACATTTCTTCACATAATACTGGACAAATTTAGCTCGTCTGGCAATGGAGATAGAAAAACATGGGAATGAGAACTTCAATAAACAAAAGGTAACACAGCTTAGCATGGCCATCCACATCATAGATACTCTGAGTGTTCATCGCCGTGTAGGGCTTAAGCGAAGCAGATGCGCACATACCACTTTGTTTGATTTGAGGTCTTTATTTTAGGAGGTTCGCTGCCCTTGGCATTTACACCTCACTTTACTTGTTTTATTATTTCTTGTTCTGGCGGGGGGGGGGGGGGGGGGGAGATGATATAGATAAATTTTAATCTATTAATTTCAATTTTGCCCGGGCAGCGGCCTTTCGGCCTGCTCTTTACGATTTCCAACTGCCAAGGTATCTTTAACGTGCGCAACGTGCACACGGGCCCTCCGAATTTTTTCGTCCTTATCCGAGAAGACTAGGTACTCGATCCTACCCCCCAATAGGACCAGGGACTTGAAAATATGAGAAAAATCCAATTTCCAAGAACTACTCGATCCTACCCCCCAATAGGGCCAGGGACTTGAAAATATGAGAAAAATCCACTTTCCAACATGCCTGCACTGCCCGGGTTTAGAACCCGGGACCCTTGGCATGAGAGGCGAGCACCTTGCCTCTAGACCACCTTGTCCCCGGGCAACATACCACTTTGTTGCGTCCAGCCGCCTTTTTTATATCGAAACAAATGAGAGGAGATGGGTTCACATGCGAGACACAGGGCACATTATAGAGTCGACAGGAACAGGAAACTAAGGCACAACAGCAAGTCAATGTATAAACTGTACAAACATCCATCAATTGGTCTAACTTGATAGAGCATTACGTATTCTGAAGAATGGCTATGTTCACTGAGCTAATGACTAGGAAAATTATAAACATCTAAACGAGCATGAGGATTATGATAAACGGCGAGGACAATTACACAATTCATAAAGAGTTTGAAGAACATTAAAGAGATAATAGCTTTCATACACTTCTCAGTGATGACATTTAATGAGGATGGCACGGTAAATGATGGCAATTATAATATTCAGTGACGACTATTAATCCAACTCATCTAGTAACACAGATATGGACAACGGAAGCTTATTAAAAAGTACTTAACACGCCGATTTCTGCACTATCAAAAAATGAATGAAATAAAATGAATAAAATTCCTGCTACCCAAAGTCAAACGAAACAAATTTCAATCACATGACATAGGGGTAAGCCAGGCCAAAGGTGATTGTCACGAGTAGATAGGGCTTAAAATGTAATGCGAGGTCATGACTTGTTTACTCATCGAGACTTCGCGTTATTTAACTGGTGACCCCGAGTTGTTCTCGTGAGTAGGATTTTTTTGAGTAGGAAGTTGCAAGGTGGGGAACTAGAAAGCACGCATTAAGCGGCCCGTACACGATCAACTATATTGCCCAAGCCTGGTTGCACAATATCATCATCATCATCGTTGCCTTTCTCACCCTGGATCAGGGTATAGGCCACCAACAAACACTTTCCATCCCTCTCTATCATGGGCCAGTCTCTTTACATTATTCCAAGTCTTTCCGCTTCGTTGCACATCATTTTCTCTGGCTCTTCTCCACGTTCCGCGCGGCCTTCCTCTTGATCTCTTGCCCTGGGGATTCCAATCCAATACCTTCTTCGCGATGCTGTTTCCTGGCCTCCTGAGAGTGTGGCCGATTCATCTCCATCGCCTCCTACCAATTTCCTCTCTGACTGGGCTCTGTCTTGTTCTTTTCCATACAATTTCATTGCTGACATTGTCTGTCCATCTGATCTTAAGTAGCTTCCTCAAACATCTGTTGATGAAAACTTGGATTCTGTTTATGCAGGCCTGGGACGCATTCCAAGCCTCACATCCATACAACAGGACTGTTACGATTTGGGTCCAACCCTCGCGTGTTATGGGGTGATTAATTATAAATTTAAGTGTTCGACTGCATTTTAACTATCGAGAGGTTTTTAACAAATTACTCTGCCATACCATGCCACATACACTAATAACAATTTCGAATAAGTTATATCAAGGACCTTGTAGGGCCACAAATTTATTACTTAAAATTCCTAACAATTTCGTCTATCGTTACATATTAAAAAGACAACATCAGCAGCATCAAATGAAAATACTATAAATACATAACTAGAAGTCTCCTCTAGATTCTTAAAAGATTAGAAATTCTATATCATTCTGACTCATTCACAGTCTACTTAGTAATTAATTATCTTCAGAAATATAGTCTGCCTACTATCTTGCAAATAATATTCTTATGTCTCAGACGACAATATTAACTCAGTAATAGCTTATAAAGGATCAAACCGTCAAGACACACTGACGTAGTTAAGATAGATCTAGATCTGCTCTAGGATGGGCTGGCAATCCCCAGCCTCATCCAGACACATCAATTACAATTTACAAATGTGTATACCAGACACTCAATCTAGATCTAATTGCAAGTAAAAAACATTATAGTCTTGCATTCCTTTGGTAGCACTTCTACTGGAAAATTAGGGTCAGATTCACGTCATCGTCGACGCACTGTCTCGAAACTTATGATTGGTTCCCTGAAACGATATCAGGGAACTGGAGAAAATAGCTGTGGGTAATTCCATTGTCTATCAAGGACATAGACATGTCTTTAACAGTCTCATGATTCTCTCAGGCCGAATCTTAAGCCGACACCCTCGCAGGAGGAAAGGATCTGCATGGAGTGGAGAAACCTAAAGATGGCTTCGCTTATATCTTCTGCAATCCCAGCCAACTGCTCAAATTTGATTGGTGCATCCATTTCGAGCTCAGCTCGCAGTCTATTAATAGTAACAGACAAAGTTAAATTACTATGTCAAAAGCTTTCGTAAAGTCTCTACACCCTCTACGTTTTATGTACGAATTTATTCACTCCTTATTCGCCCCGTCTTTCCTTGCTAAAGTACACCCAAACCACGGGGTCGAAAACTGCACCGTCACTGTTAATTTATCCATTCGTTCTATCTTGCCCCACTTTCTTTCCATCTCTAAGAAAAAGCGTTTCAAAAACAAACTGTCCACGGGAATAGTTCAAGGACGTTTGCACTGGCCAAAATCAATGATGACATGAAATAAACAAAGCGTGACCCAGCACGGCAATTCAAATCCTAACCCTGACATATCCCCCACCCCAGTGAAAATTTTAAATACAATTTACACGATAGGATCCAAGAAATCCCAAAGTTATTGTGGTAGGGGCTTAAGTAGTACTGTAGAAAAATGAGCCTTAAGCTTGAGAAGAAAAATCTAACTAAGAACGTGCATATTGGATGGACAAAAAGCATACAATTATTGATGCCACGTTTTATAGAATCTAATCTATTTAAACATTCTTACTGCACACAATCAAAATTCTCAGAAACATCTATAATAATAATGAGTATATCACCGTATACTGCTGGATTAAAGTATAACTATTATCAAATAATGAAGCCTTACTGAAGAAATAGGCTTATAATTATCTAGTCAACACATACAATTGCTGCTTATATACACATTCACACACAATATATTGTTAATTAAAATACTGTGGTATCCAATGGCAGCAGTAGCTCTGGTAGCTTGGTTTGCCATGTCTCCATCTCATTGACCCGCTGACAAGGGCGTCAGGTTTGCCAGAAGTTCAGGTCACAGTCAGGAATGACGCTGGTGGAAAGAGGATATTCACAAAAAAGGATTGTAAAACTGGTTCATAAAGTAATGAACAAGATAAATGTGAATCCATCCACCGTCTAGAATTGAGGGGGACAAGTACTATCCAACCCCAATACAAGACACAACACTCTCTAATGGGAAATTAAATGAGACGTGACAAAATATCAGCTTGGGAATTGTCACCGCCCGGGATAGATCGGATAACAAACCGGTATTCCTGGAGTGCAAGACTCCACCTCGTTAATCGAGCATTTTTAGCCCTGTTAGTCTTTAAGAATAACAACGGACGATGGTCCGTTTCAATTATAAACTCGGACATGAGTAGATATCGCGAAAATGCGTTTACAGCAAAAATGATAGCGAGGCACTCTCGCTCGATAATTGCATAGCGGCATTCCCTATCTAGCAACTTGCGGCTGGCGTATAAACATGGCCGCAAGGTATCGTCTCGTTCCTGTAATAACACAGCTCCCAATCCCTTGTCCGACGCATCAGTGCGGACAATAAATATTTGGTTAATATCTGGAAGTATGAGAATGGGGGAAGTGGAAAACAATTGTTGAACGGTACGAAGTGTATCAGCACATTCGGTTGTCCATTTCACTTTATTAGGAAAATTCTTTCTTGTGAGGTCCGACAACGGAGCTGTAAGCGAAGAAAAATTTGGAATGAATTTCCTATAATAGTTAAGAAAGCCCAACAAACTACGAACTTCTTTCTTAGTTCGAGGAGGTTGGAGCTTTAAGATGGTAGTTATCTTCTTGTCATCAGGAGTCTGAACGCCGTGGGCAATTGTATGGCCCAGAAAATTAATTTCATTATATCCTAAAAACACCTTACTGGGTTTCGCCGTAAGGCCAGCTCGACGAAGAGCAATAAAAACTTGTCGTAGGGCTGCGAGGTGTCCCGACCAATTGGTTTCATAAATACAAATGTCGTCAAAATACGACAATACGGAATTCATACCCTGGAGCAATATTGTCATCATACGGGCGAAAGTAGCAGGGGCTGTAACTAACCCGAAAGGCATATAGCGCCACTGCATAAGACCCAACGGAGTCTGAAAAGCGGTATATTGCTTGCTATTCTCATCAAGCGGAATTTGCCAATAGCCTTTGGAAAGATCAATTTTAGAAAAAATCGTTGCCCTCGCTAACTGAGCAAAAAGATTCTCCTGGTTGGGAATCGGTTCAGCGTCATATATCGTAACCTCATTAAGTTTACGATAGTCAATACAAAAACGCACGGTATCATCTTTTTTTTTCACTAAGACGATGGGTGAGTTATATGGACTCGTCGATCGCTCTATCACTCCTAGGTGAAACATGTTACGTACCTCGGTTATTATAGTCTCCTGTGCGTGCAGCGGACGCGGATATGGTTTAACAAAGACGGGTATATCCGTCTTTAATCTTATAACATGTTGTACCAAAGAAGTATTACCTGGTAGATCAGTAAAGACTGTAGGAAACTCGTTAAGCAAATTTCTTATATCTTGTCTTTGCGATTCAGATAAATCTGGGTTTATATTTACATCCGAAATGTTTTCAGAAGATCGAAGTGCGGGTATTGAATTCTGTAACTTAATAGGATCATCATCGTCAACTGAAACCAAGGCCGCATTGGCCTGAACAACCACATTTCGGCGATTATTCTGACGATTATCATCGTCGGACAGGTACTGCTTTAACATATTTATATGGAAGACTTTGTCCTGTCCTCGAATCTTGATAAGATAATTTACTCGAGAAAGTCTCTTTAGAACTTTAAAAGGCCCCTTCCATGTAAGAAGGAGTTTATTTTTCGTCTCCGGAAGGAGAACAAGAGTTTGGTCTCCGACGGCCAAGGTTCGCAATCGGCTACCTTGATCACGATATTGTTTATAAAGACTAGCATGCGCAGCTGAAGATTTTTGTGCGAGCTGACATGCGTTAAGAATTCGATGGCGCAAGTCTACAACGTATTGATATGCAGACCGCGTATCGTTGTCGTCGGTGTCTGATCCGGCGAATAAATCATGAAGTATGGCCATTGGACCACGCGGCTTACGACCATACAATAATTCGAAGGGAGAAAAACCCGTCGATGCGCTCGGTAGTTCTCGGTATGCAAAAAGAATAGCGGGGAGTTGTCGATCCCAATCACTCGGCTTGTCGGCGGAAACTCGTGCAAGCATACTTTTCATGGTAGCATTCCACCGTTCACAGCAGCCATTAGACTGTGGGTGGTATGGAGATGTCAATCTTTGTTTAATCCCGACCAATTCCAAGACTTTCTTAAAAAGTTCAGAGGTAAACTGTGGACCTCTGTCCGATAAAATTTCAACCGGAAACCCAAGACGCGAAAAAATAGTAATAAGGGCTTCAGCGACATGATCAGCTGAAATGTCTTTTAGCGGAATGGCCTCTGGCCAACGGGTTGCGTAGTCAATGACAGAAAGTATAAAACGATGTCCTCTGTCTGACTTGTGTAGAGGCCCAACTATATCTACGGCAACGCGCTCAAATGGTCTGGAGACCATAGGCATCTCCTGCAGAGGAGCTCGCGATGCTCTTCCTTTAGGAGTACGTCTCTGACATACGTCACATGTTGATACGAACCGGTTTACATCTGCGTAAATACTGGGCCAAAAAAATTGCGATAGTATTCGAGACTTAGTTCTGGCCTTTCCCTGGTGACCTGCCAAGGAAGTGTCATGCGCGAGACGAATAATGTCGCGACGAAAAGATCTCGGTACTACAAGTTGCATAATGGCCTCTCGCTTACTCCGAAAATTACGATATAATAAGTCATCTTTCATAAGAAACTTAGAGGTATCCGGTGCGGTAGGATCAACCTTAGCAAACAAATGTTTCAATGTGGGATCTGAATGTTGCTCATCATGAAATGCACTAGACGTTATGTTCACTTCAATAGTAGGATTACTCAATGGACTGTCTGCTCGTCGAATCGATTGTAGGCGTGTTGTCGCACAAGCAACACTCTCATCCTCGGTCCAAATTTCCAAGTTACCGATAGGAAACTTATTTACTTGAGGTACATTCCCTATGATTATATCAGCCACTGGATTAGGCAGTACACATGCAGTAACAATACCTGTGAGAAAAGGTGTATCAATATAAACTTCTGCAAGACGGAATCGCTCTACAGATCCGCCAAAAGTAATACAAGTTACCTCCTTGTCCAAAAATTGTGTTGGACGGACTAGTGACTGTCGAACGCCGATAGTCGTGCATCCGGAGTCACGTAGAACAGAAGCGCGAATCGCGTTCACGCGGCCCTGGTAAAATGTTAATTCACCCAGTTCATGTAGGGCGGACATGACTGGAATAGTCTTTGATTGCGATGAAGATTTAGAATGACCGTCAGTCTCATAAGGTGTAGATTTAACCGAGCAGGCATTTGCGGATTCCACTTTCGCGTTACAAAATCTTTGTATGTGGCCTACCCTATTACACCTAAAACATATAGTACGATTAGGATCGTTTCCACGATAAGGAAGACTCTGCGGTCTATTATAATTATGATTATCATCAAAATGCACTCGTCGCGGCGGTCCCTGAGGCCGGTTATATTGTTGGCCTGGATAGTTGCCACGATAATATGGGCGAGGTTCATAAAAAGAATAGCTCTGGTATCCTCGACGCGGGGATACATTACGTCGATTCGGAAAATCTCTCTGTCTAAAAAAAGGCGGCTCTGATTGAGAGCGCGGATTTGGGCCCTGACGACGAGTCAGCCCTGAACGATCGTGTCCGGTTGGCGCTCCTTTGCCTACGTTGGCATAACACGGTGTTGTAGTTGAAGGCTTTGCCAAAGGACGATTTGGGTGGGCGGACGCATACCGTTCCGCGCACGATGTGATTTCTTCAGAGGATGTCGGTGCCCTCTCTTTAAGGTGGGCAACCAAATCGGAATGACATGCCGTATAGATTTGGTCCTTTAAGACCAAATCGTAAAGTTGAAGATAATTTCCGGTAGTCACGTTCGCGAGCTCTATCCAGCGATCTAAATAATGTTTCAGCCGATTCACATAAGTTGAGAAATTTTCAGATGGCTCAGGTTTACATGAGCGAAATCTTTGATGAAAGCCATCCTCGGTATGCTGGAATCGCTTAAGCAGTGCTGTTTTAAGCTTGTCATAATTGTTGGCATCCTCTACTTTGAGGCTATGAAATACTTCTAAAGCCTTACCTGTTAATAAATTAGACAGGCATGAACTGTACATCGCCTGCTGCCATCCGACGCATTTAGCGTGTAACTCGAACCGATGTAAATATGCGTCGATCCGGTCGAGTTTTTCATTAAATGTCGGCAGTTTTGGTTTCTTAGCATAAGTATTGCTGGCAGTATTGGGTGTTACAAGCGATTGTTGCTCTAACTTTTTCATTGCGAGTTCATGCTCTCTTTTTTCTTTCTCTACGGCCTCTTTTTCTCGTTCTCTTTCTCTTTCCTTTTCTCTCTCTTTTTCTTTTTCTCTTTCTCTTTCTCTTTCCTTTTCTCTTTCTACTTCTTTTTCTCTTTCTCTTTCTCTTGCTTCTTTTCGATCCTCGCGCTCTCGGTCTTGTTGTACTTGTCGTTCGCACCACGCGGCGGGTTCTTCCTCTGGTAAGCCCAGAACTTTGGCAGATTCTAAGTATTTAAGAAACTCAGCCATGATATGTTAAAGTCTGTAAATAGTAAGTATTTACCTACTATTAAGGTATATCGCGGTATCAATTATATTATATGAACAGTTATTGACTGTTAATATTATTTCAGTGTCTTATGTTAGCACTGCTTCGCGAAAAGAACGTTCTAT
Organism: Onchidella celtica; assembly: GCA_963931925.1. Taxonomy (NCBI): domain Eukaryota; kingdom Metazoa; phylum Mollusca; class Gastropoda; order Systellommatophora; family Onchidiidae; genus Onchidella; species Onchidella celtica. Next base: position 222,682 of record OZ007580.1, read on the forward strand.
CTCTCTCTCTGAAAATTACAGGCAGTATCACTTAAACTGCAAAAACTTTATCTCTCTCTCTCTCTCTGAATATAAATTCTAGTAAGGCAGTGCCGTCTATCCGTTGCTCCCACTGCAATAAAATACTATATATCGCCTTTACTGCGATAAATTAATGTCTTGAGTGATCACTCTCAAAATTTATGTCTCTCTCAACGCGACAAACCAGTGTCCTCTGTTATCACTGTCAAAAATGAATCGCTCTCTCAATGCAATGAATCAAAAATATATCTCTCTCTCAACACGACAAATTTGAAATATCTCTCTCTTCTCAAAAAGCGGACACGCAGTGTCTTCTGTTACCACTGCAAAATTATTCTCTCTAGAACTATCTTCAACGTGAAATTGTCACGTGAACCAAAATTTATTATATCTCTCTCTCACATATGTCAATACCAGATTTCAATTCAACGTGGTTTTAGCACGTGAAACACCTCAGGCATATATTGTAAACATATCAATGTTAGTATAGTAGTTTAAAGTTTATAATAAGCAAAAAGAAATACAATAAACAGGACGCTATACTGACAAGTAAAACGAACGGTAACAGACCCTACAAGTCCTAACTTATTTTACAGAAAGTTTGAGAAGAAAACAGGAGAGACATCTTCCTAAAGAAAAGTGAGGAAGTAAGAAAAACGCCACAATCTATACGAATAATAGATCCCTAATAGAACTATTCACAGTGAAGCAAATCCCCCCGAGTTATTATAAATAGCCACCAAGGCACTCCAATATCCTTCGTAATGGCAAAGAAGATATGCTAAACTATGACCCCAACCAACCTCCCGCACTTAAACTAAACATATAGTAAGTAGTAAAATGGCCTGGAAAACACACACACAGAGCGGAAAGTACGTCGCCCTCCTCAAGACTGTTAGATAGATGATTCACTTAACTTTGTTTTTGAGGAATTCAGATGGTATGTATCCCTAATCCACAGCTCCAAGCCCAAAAAACTGTATTTCCGTCTGAGGTAGATCTGTACGGTGAAAGGGTTCCCTCGCCGGTGTCCACGGGTCAATGGGATGTTGAATTCACCATAATATTACAAGAGTACAATATCAAATAATGGAATAAAAAAATACAATAGGTTTTAAATAATTTACTTAAATGGCATGGCGTTATCTAAAGTTCTTTTAAGGGTCCCTCTCCAGTGTTACGATTTGGGTCCAACCCTCGCGTGTTATGGGGTGATTAATTATAAATTTAAGTGTTCGACTGCATTTTAACTATCGAGAGGTTTTTAACAAATTACTCTGCCATACCATGCCACATACACTAATAACAATTTCGAATAAGTTATATCAAGGACCTTGTAGGGCCACAAATTTATTACTTAAAATTCCTAACAATTTCGTCTATCGTTACATATTAAAAAGACAACATCAGCAGCATCAAATGAAAATACTATAAATACATAACTAGAAGTCTCCTCTAGATTCTTAAAAGATTAGAAATTCTATATCATTCTGACTCATTCACAGTCTACTTAGTAATTAATTATCTTCAGAAATATAGTCTGCCTACTATCTTGCAAATAATATTCTTATGTCTCAGACGACAATATTAACTCAGTAATAGCTTATAAAGGATCAAACCGTCAAGACACACTGACGTAGTTAAGATAGATCTAGATCTGCTCTAGGATGGGCTGGCAATCCCCAGCCTCATCCAGACACATCAATTACAATTTACAAATGTGTATACCAGACACTCAATCTAGATCTAATTGCAAGTAAAAAACATTATAGTCTTGCATTCCTTTGGTAGCACTTCTACTGGAAAATTAGGGTCAGATTCACGTCATCGTCGACGCACTGTCTCGAAACTTATGATTGGTTCCCTGAAACGATATCAGGGAACTGGAGAAAATAGCTGTGGGTAATTCCATTGTCTATCAAGGACATAGACATGTCTTTAACAGTCTCATGATTCTCTCAGGCCGAATCTTAAGCCGACACCCTCGCAGGAGGAAAGGATCTGCATGGAGTGGAGAAACCTAAAGATGGCTTCGCTTATATCTTCTGCAATCCCAGCCAACTGCTCAAATTTGATTGGTGCATCCATTTCGAGCTCAGCTCGCAGTCTATTAATAGTAACAGACAAAGTTAAATTACTATGTCAAAAGCTTTCGCAAAGTCACTACACCCTCTACGTTTTATGTACGAATTTATTCACTCCTTATTCGCCCCGTCTTTCCTTGCTAAAGTACACCCAAACCACGGGGTCGAAAACTGCACCGTCACTGTTAATTTATCCATTCGTTCTATCTTGCCCCACTTTCTTTCCATCTCTAAGAAAAAGCGTTTCAAAAACAAACTGTCCACGGGAATAGTTCAAGGACGTTTGCACTGGCCAAAATCAATGATGACATGAAATAAACAAAGCGTGACCCAGCACGGCAATTCAAATCCTAACCCTGACATATCCCCCACCCCAGTGAAAATTTTAAATACAATTTACACGATAGGATCCAAGAAATCCCAAAGTTATTGTGGTAGGGGCTTAAGTAGTACTGTAGAAAAATGAGCCTTAAGCTTGAGAAGAAAAATCTAACTAAGAACGTGCATATTGGATGGACAAAAAGCATACAATTATTGATGCCACGTTTTATAGAATCTAATCTATTTAAACATTCTTACTGCACACAATCAAAATTCTCAGAAACATCTATAATAATAATGAGTATATCACCGTATACTGCTGGATTAAAGTATAACTATTATCAAATAATGAAGCCTTACTGAAGAAATAGGCTTATAATTATCTAGTCAACACATACAATTGCTGCTTATATACACATTCACACACAATATATTGTTAATTAAAATACTGTGGTATCCAATGGCAGCAGTAGCTCTGGTAGCTTGGTTTGCCATGTCTCCATCTCATTGACCCGCTGACAAGGGCGTCAGGTTTGCCAGAAGTTCAGGTCACAGTCAGGAATGACGCTGGTGGAAAGAGGATATTCACAAAAAAGGATTGTAAAACTGGTTCATAAAGTAATGAACAAGATAAATGTGAATCCATCCACCGTCTAGAATTGAGGGGGACAAGTACTATCCAACCCCAATACAAGACACAACACTCTCTAATGGGAAATTAAATGAGACGTGACAAAATATCAGCTTGGGAATTGTCACCGCCCGGGATAGACCGGATAACAAACCGGTATTCCTGGAGTGCAAGACTCCACCTCGTTAATCGAGCATTTTTAGCCCTGTTAGTCTTTAAGAATAACAACGGACGATGGTCCGTTTCAATTATAAACTCGGACATGAGTAGATATCGCGAAAATGCGTTTACAGCAAAAATGATAGCGAGGCACTCTCGCTCGATAATTGCATAGCGGCATTCCCTATCTAGCAACTTGCGGCTGGCGTATAAACATGGCCGCAAGGTATCGTCTCGTTCCTGTAATAACACAGCTCCCAATCCCTTGTCCGACGCATCAGTGCGGACAATAAATATTTGGTTAATATCTGGAAGTATGAGAATGGGGGAAGTGGAAAACAATTGTTGAACGGTACGAAGTGTATCAGCACATTCGGTTGTCCATTTCACTTTATTAGGAAAATTCTTTCTTGTGAGGTCCGACAACGGAGCTGCAAGCGAAGAAAAATTTGGAATGAATTTCCTATAATAGTTAAGAAAGCCCAATAAACTACGAACTTCTTTCTTAGTTCGAGGAGGTTGGAGCTTTAAGATGGTAGTTATCTTCTTGTCATCAGGAGTCTGAACGCCGTGGGCAATTGTATGGCCCAGAAAATTAATTTCATTATATCCTAAAAACACCTTACTGGGTTTCGCCGTAAGGCCAGCTCGACGAAGAGCAATAAAAACTTGTCGTAGGGCTGCGAGGTGTCCCGACCAATTGGTTTCATAAATACAAATGTCGTCAAAATACGACAATACGGAATTCATACCCTGGAGCAATATTGTCATCATACGGGCGAAAGTAGCAGGGGCTGTAACTAACCCGAAAGGCATATAGCGCCACTGCATAAGACCCAACGGAGTCTGAAAAGCGGTATATTGCTTGCTATTCTCATCAAGCGGAATTTGCCAATAGCCTTTGGAAAGATCAATTTTAGAAAAAATCGTTGCCCTCGCTAACTGAGCAAAAAGATTCTCCTGGTTGGGAATCGGTTCAGCGTCATATATCGTAACCTCATTAAGTTTACGATAGTCAATACAAAAACGCACGGTATCATCTTTTTTTTTCACTAAGACGATGGGTGAGTTATATGGACTCGTCGATCGCTCTATCACTCCTAGGTGAAACATGTTACGTACCTCGGTTATTATAGTCTCCTGTGCGTGCAGCGGACGCGGATATGGTTTAACAAAGACGGGTATATCCGTCTTTAATCTTATAACATGTTGTACCAAAGAAGTATTACCTGGTAGATCAGTAAAGACTGTAGGAAACTCGTTAAGCAAATTTCTTATATCTTGTCTTTGCGATTCAGATAAATCTGGGTTTATATTTACATCCGAAATGTTTTCAGAAGATCGAAGTGCGGGTATTGAATTCTGTAACTTAATAGGATCATCATCGTCAACTGAAACCAAGGCCGCATTGGCCTGAACAACCACATTTCGGCGATTATTCTGATGATTATCATCGTCGGACAGGTACTGCTTTAACATATTTATATGGAAGACTTTGTCCTGTCCTCGAATCTTGATAAGATAATTTACTCGAGAAAGTCTCTTTAGAACTTTAAAAGGCCCCTTCCATGTAAGAAGGAGTTTATTTTTCGTCTCCGGAAGGAGAACAAGAGTTTGGTCTCCGACGGCCAAGGTTCGCAATCGGCTACCTTGATCACGATATTGTTTATAAAGACTAGCATGCGCAGCTGAAGATTTTTGTGCGAGCTGACATGCGTTAAGAATTCGATGGCGCAAGTCTACAACGTATTGATATGCAGACCGCGTATCGTTGTCGTCGGTGTCTGATCCGGCGAATAAATCATGAAGTATGGCCATTGGACCACGCGGCTTACGACCATACAATAATTCGAAGGGAGAAAAACCCGTCGATGCGCTCGGTAGTTCTCGGTATGCAAAAAGAATAGCGGGGAGTTGTCGATCCCAATCACTCGGCTTGTCGGCGGAAACTCGTGCAAGCATACTTTTCATGGTAGCATTCCACCGTTCACAGCAGCCATTAGACTGTGGGTGGTATGGAGATGTCAATCTTTGTTTAATCCCGACCAATTCCAAGACTTTCTTAAAAAGTTCAGAGGTAAACTGTGGACCTCTGTCCGATAAAATTTCAACCGGAAACCCAAGACGCGAAAAAATAGTAATAAGGGCTTCAGCGACATGATCAGCTGAAATGTCTTTTAGCGGAATGGCCTCTGGCCAACGGGTTGCGTAGTCAATGACAGAAAGTATAAAACGATGTCCTCTGTCTGACTTGTGTAGAGGCCCAACTATATCTACGGCAACGCGCTCAAATGGTCTGGAGACCATAGGCATCTCCTGCAGAGGAGCTCGCGATGCTCTTCCTTTAGGAGTACGTCTCTGACATACGTCACATGTTGATACGAACCGGTTTACATCTGCGTAAATACTGGGCCAAAAAAATTGCGATAGTATTCGAGACTTAGTTCTGGCCTTTCCCTGGTGACCTGCCAAGGAAGTGTCATGCGCGAGACGAATAATGTCGCGACGAAAAGATCTCGGTACTACAAGTTGCATAATGGCCTCTCGCTTACTCCGAAAATTACGATATAATAAGTCATCTTTCATAAGAAACTTAGAGGTATCCGGTGCGGTAGGATCAACCTTAGCAAACAAATGTTTCAATGTGGGATCTGAATGTTGCTCATCATGAAATGCACTAGACGTTATGTTCACTTCAATAGTAGGATTACTCAATGGACTGTCTGCTCGTCGAATCGATTGTAGGCGTGTTGTCGCACAAGCAACACTCTCATCCTCGGTCCAAATTTCCAAGTTACCGATAGGAAACTTATTTACTTGAGGTACATTCCCTATGATTATATCAGCCACTGGATTAGGCAGTACACATGCAGTAACAATACCTGTGAGAAAAGGTGTATCAATATAAACTTCTGCAAGACGGAATCGCTCTACAGATCCGCCAAAAGTAATACAAGTTACCTCCTTGTCCAAAAATTGTGTTGGACGGACTAGTGACTGTCGAACGCCGATAGTCGTGCATCCGGAGTCACGTAGAACAGAAGCGCGAATCGCGTTCACGCGGCCCTGGTAAAATGTTAATTCACCCAGTTCATGTAGGGCGGACATGACTGGAATAGTCTTTGATTGCGATGAAGATTTAGAATGACCGTCAGTCTCATAAGGTGTAGATTTAACCGAGCAGGCATTTGCGGATTCCACTTTCGCGTTACAAAATCTTTGTATGTGGCCTACCCTATTACACCTAAAACATATAGTACGATTAGGATCGTTTCCACGATAAGGAAGACTCTGCGGTCTATTATAATTATGATTATCATCAAAATGCACTCGTCGCGGCGGTCCCTGAGGCCGGTTATATTGTTGGCCTGGATAGTTGCCACGATAATATGGGCGAGGTTCATAAAAAGAATAGCTCTGGTATCCTCGACGCGGGGATACATTACGTCGATTCGGAAAATCTCTCTGTCTAAAAAAAGGCGGCTCTGATTGAGAGCGCGGATTTGGGCCCTGACGACGAGTCAGCCCTGAACGATCGTGTCCGGTTGGCGCTCCTTTGCCTACGTTGGCATAACACGGTGTTGTAGTTGAAGGCTTTGCCAAAGGACGATTTGGGTGGGCGGACGCATACCGTTCCGCGCACGATGTGATTTCTTCAGAGGATGTCGGTGCCCTCTCTTTAAGGTGGGCAACCAAATCGGAATGACATGCCGTATAGATTTGGTCCTTTAAGACCAAATCGTAAAGTTGAAGATAATTTCCGGTAGTCACGTTCGCGAGCTCTATCCAGCGATCTAAATAATGTTTCAGCCGATTCACATAAGTTGAGAAATTTTCAGATGGCTCAGGTTTACATGAGCGAAATCTTTGATGAAAGCCATCCTCGGTATGCTGGAATCGCTTAAGCAGTGCTGTTTTAAGCTTGTCATAATTGTTGGCATCCTCTACTTTGAGGCTATGAAATACTTCTAAAGCCTTACCTGTTAATAAATTAGACAGGCATGAACTGTACATCGCCTGCTGCCATCCGACGCATTTAGCGTGTAACTCGAACCGATGTAAATATGCGTCGATCCGGTCGAGTTTTTCATTAAATGTCGGCAGTTTTGGTTTCTTAGCATAAGTATTGCTGGCAGTAGTGGGTGTTACAAGCGATTGTTGCTCTAACTTTTTCATTGCGAGTTCATGCTCTCTTTTTTCTTTCTCTACGGCCTCTTTTTCTCGTTCTCTTTCTCTTTCCTTTTCTCTCTCTTTTTCTTTTTCTCTTTCTCTTTCTCTTTCCTTTTCTCTCTCTACTTCTTTTTCTCTTTCTCTTTCTCTTGCTTCTTTTCGATCCTCGCGCTCTCGGTCTTGTTGTACTTGTCGTTCGCACCACGCGGCGCGTTCTTCCTCTGGTATGCCCAGAACTTTGGCAGATTCTAAGTATTTAAGAAACTCAGCCATGATATGTTAAAGTCTGTAAATAGTAAGTATTTACCTACTATTAAGGTATATCGCGGTATCAATTATATTATATGAACAGTTATTGACTGTTAATATTATTTCAGTGTCTTATGTTAGCACTGCTTCGCGAAAAGAACGTTCTATCTCTCTCTCTGAAAATTACAGGCAGTATCACTTAAACTGCAAAAACTTTATCTCTCTCTCTCTCTCTGAATATAAATTCTAGTAAGGCAGTGCCGTCTATCCGTTGCTCCCACTGCAATAAAATACTATATATCGCCTTTACTGCGATAAATTAATGTCTTGAGTGATCACTCTCAAAATTTATGTCTCTCTCAACGCGACAAACCAGTGTCCTCTGTTATCACTGTCAAAAATGAATCGCTCTCTCAATGCAATGAATCAAAAATATATCTCTCTCTCAACACGACAAATTTGAAATATCTCTCTCTTCTCAAAAAGCGGACACGCAGTGTCTTCTGTTACCACTGCAAAATTATTCTCTCTAGAACTATCTTCAACGTGAAATTGTCACGTGAACCAAAATTTATTATATCTCTCTCTCACATATGTCAATACCAGATTTCAATTCAACGTGGTTTTAGCACGTGAAACACCTCAGGCATATATTGTAAACATATCAATGTTAGTATAGTAGTTTAAAGTTTATAATAAGCAAAAAGAAATACAATAAACAGGACGCTATACTGACAAGTAAAACGAACGGTAACAGACCCTACAAGTCCTAACTTATTTTACAGAAAGTTTGAGAAGAAAACAGGAGAGACATCTTCCTAAAGAAAAGTGAGGAAGTAAGAAAAACGCCACAATCTATACGAATAATAGATCCCTAATAGAACTATTCACAGTGAAGCAAATCCCCCCGAGTTATTATAAATAGCCACCAAGGCACTCCAATATCCTTCGTAATGGCAAAGAAGATATGCTAAACTATGACCCCAACCAACCTCCCGCACTTAAACTAAACATATAGTAAGTAGTAAAATGGCCTGGAAAACACACACACAGAGCGGAAAGTACGTCGCCCTCCTCAAGACTGTTAGATAGATGATTCACTTAACTTTGTTTTTGAGGAATTCAGATGGTATGTATCCCTAATCCACAGCTCCAAGCCCAAAAAACTGTATTTCCGTCTGAGGTAGATCTGTACGGTGAAAGGGTTCCCTCGCCGGTGTCCACGGGTCAATGGGATGTTGAATTCACCATATGAAATTGAAATACAAAATATTAAATTAATACAAATTGCCTAAAATCGATAATAAAAGACCTGAAAACATAATATTACAAGAGTACAATATCAAATAATGGAATAAAAAAATACAATAGGTTTTAAATAATTTACTTAAATGGCATGGCGTTATCTAAAGTTCTTTTAAGGGTCCCTCTCCAGTGTTACGATTTGGGTCCAACCCTCGCGTGTTATGGGGTGATTAATTATAAATTTAAGTGTTCGACTGCATTTTAACTATCGAGAGGTTTTTAACAAATTACTCTGCCATACCATGCCACATACACTAATAACAATTTCGAATAAGTTATATCAAGGACCTTGTAGGGCCACAAATTTATTACTTAAAATTCCTAACAATTTCGTCTATCGTTACATATTAAAAAGACAACATCAGCAGCATCAAATGAAAATACTATAAATACATAACTAGAAGTCTCCTCTAGATTCTTAAAAGATTAGAAATTCTATATCATTCTGACTCATTCACAGTCTACTTAGTAATTAATTATCTTCAGAAATATAGTCTGCCTACTATCTTGCAAATAATATTCTTATGTCTCAGACGACAATATTAACTCAGTAATAGCTTATAAAGGATCAAAACCGTCAAGACACACTGACGTAGTTAAGATAGATCTAGATCTGCTCTAGGATGGGCTGGCAATCCCCAGCCTCATCCAGACACATCAATTACAATTTACAAATGTGTATACCAGACACTCAATCTAGATCTAATTGCAAGTAAAAAACATTATAGTCTTGCATTCCTTTGGTAGCACTTCTACTGGAAAATTAGGGTCAGATTCACGTCATCGTCGACGCACTGTCTCGAAACTTATGATTGGTTCCCTGAAACGATATCAGGGAACTGGAGAAAATAGCTGTGGGTAATTCCATTGTCTATCAAGGACATAGACATGTCTTTAACAGTCTCATGATTCTCTCAGGCCGAATCTTAAGCCGACACCCTCGCAGGAGGAAAGGATCTGCATGGAGTGGAGAAACCTAAAGATGGCTTCGCTTATATCTTCTGCAATCCCAGCCAACTGCTCAAATTTGATTGGTGCATCCATTTCGAGCTCAGCTCGCAGTCTATTAATAGTAACAGACAAAGTTAAATTACTATGTCAAAAGCTTTCGTAAAGTCTCTACACCCTCTACGTTTTATGTACGAATTTATTCACTCCTTATTCGCCCCGTCTTTCCTTGCTAAAGTACACCCAAACCACGGGGTCGAAAACTGCACCGTCACTGTTAATTTATCCATTCGTTCTATCTTGCCCCACTTTCTTTCCATCTCTAAGAAAAAGCGTTTCAAAAACAAACTGTCCACGGGAATAGTTCAAGGACGTTTGCACTGGCCAAAATCAATGATGACATGAAATAAACAAAGCGTGACCCAGCACGGCAATTCAAATCCTAACCCTGACAAGGACTGACTTCATGTTCGAGTTGAATATTCTCAGCTTTGTTTTTAGAGATATATCCTTGGTTCTCCAAATCTTGCTTAAGGACGTGAAAGCTGCCTGTGCCTTTCCAATTCGTGCTTTGACTTCTGCCTCTGTTCCTCCCTTATTGTCAATGATACTACCAAGATAGCAGAAGGACTCTACATCTTCCAGTGGTTGATCTCCTACTCTGACTTGTTCGCTTGGGGGTGCAACAATTTTTAGGACCTTCGACTTCGCAGGATGTATCCTCAATCCAATAGATTCTGAAATTTTGTTTAGAGCTGTAGTCTTTGCTTGCATCTGGTCGTGTGTGTGCGACAATAGTGCCAAGTCATCTGCAAAATCTAGATCGTCCAGCTGTGTCCATGGGGTCCATTGTATGCCATTTCTTCCTCCACTGGTGGTTTCTTTCATAAGCCAATCAATCACCAGGATAAACAGAAACGGGGACAGCAAACAACCCTGCCTAACACCAGTCTTGATATCAAAGCTGTCAGTAAGCTCGCCATCGTGTACGACTCTGCAACTTGTCCCCTCGTACATGCTCTTGATAAGATTCACCATCTTCTCAGGGATTCCATAATGTCTCAATATTCTCCACGGTGTTTCTCTATCGATGCTATCAAAGGCCTTCTCGTAGTCAAGGACGTTCACTATCAGTTGGGAGCTCCACTCTAGCGACTGCTCTACTATGATTCTCAGCGTGGCGATCTGGTCGGTGGTTGATCGATTACTCCTGAAACCAGCTTGCTCCTCACGAAGTTTTGGGTCTGTTGCATTCTGTATTCGCTTGAGAATAATCCGATTGAAAACCTTTCCTGGGATGGAGAGAAGTGTGATTCCTCTGTATTTACTACAATTGCCGAGGTCCCCTTTTTTTGGAAGCGTCACGAGGTGTCCTTCCTTCCAGTCCTTTGGAAACTTGCCTCCGATCCAAATCCTCGAGAATAGTGAGTGCAGACCCTCTGCAGCCCCAGCAGCATCTGCCTTCAGCGCCTCTGGTGGGATCTGGTCTGGTCCGGCTGCCTTGCCTCGATTTAACTGCTTTATGGCATCATTAATCTCTGCTTTAGTCGGAGGGTCGCAACTGATCGGTAAATCATTTTTTGCGGGTAGAATGTCGGGTGGGTTGCTTGGTGGAGGTCTGTTCAAGAGGCTGTTAAAATGTTCTATCCATCTTTTTGCCTGAGCTTCCTTTCCAAAAAATAGCCTTCCTGTTGTAATCCTTGACAGGAACTTCAGGTTTTCCATATTTTCCAGCAAGAGTCTTTTTAGTCTGGTAGAGGATCCTCATGTGTCCTCCTGTTGCTGCCTTCTCTGCTTTCTCTGCTAACATTCCTATGAACTCCTCTTTGTCTTTTTAAATTGATTTTTTGACCTCTTTAGCTGATGCTCGGTACTCTTCCTGGTTACCAACTCTTGAGCTTCTTTTACGACTTGCATTTACCTGTTCTTTTAGGTCTCTTCTTATCCTTATCAAGTCCAGTGATTTTTGACTGATCCATTCCTTGTGTTCCAATTTCTTTTCCCCAAGAACATCCTGACATGTCGATGTAAATACTCCTTTTACCTTAGCCCAGTGATCTCCAAATCTACTGTCTCTTCGAGGTCAACAAGGGGTTTGAATCTATTCCTCAGCGTCAGCTGGAACTCTTCCTTCTTGTCTCCATCCAGAAGGCTCACTTGAAACTTTCTCCTCTTTGTTCCTGCTCTGGTACCTTGTTTCTTGAGGCGGAGTTTGAGTCTTGCCAGCAGCATGGTATGGTCAGATCCAACATCAGCTCCTCTCTGTACTATGACATCCTCCAGTGAGCGTCTGAATTGTCGGGTGATGCAAAAGTGGTCAATCTGGTTTTCAGTTACTCCGCCCGGTGAAATCCAAGTGGCCTTATGGATCCTCTTGTGTGGGAATACTGAACCTCCAATCACATAGCTGTTAAATGCGCAGAAACTTGCAAACCGCTCTCCATTCTCATTCATTTGTCCCAAACCATTACACCCCATAATGTCCTTATACCCTGTATTGTCCTGTCCTATCTTGGCAATGGCGTCTCCCATTATAATGTTCACATCTTTTCTTGGCAATGTGTCAACTATTTCCTGAAGCTGGTTGTAGAAATCATCCTTGTCCTCATCGGTTGCTTCATTTGTTGGGGCGTATATCTGCCTTCCTGCCACAAAAGGTACACAAAAATCCTGGATGCATTCCAAGACAATAGAGATGGGATTGTCATGAATAATGTGTTTGATTCATCATTCCGAGTCTTCGCAAAGAAAACGTTGGAATAAAGAATACTAAATGGAGGTGAGGTTCTGAGAATGAAGTCACTGACAGACTTATTCATTCAAACAGTAAAGTGGGCCGAAGGCGTTGATGCTGTAGGATATAGGAATCATAATCTTAAGAGAAGGATAAAGAAAGCCTATCCTCAGATCAGGTTTGTAAAACCCAGCCGAAGTAATGAATCAGAACTTGTCTTCTGTGACAGTGATGCACCTCCAGAATCTGGTTCCAGATGACAGTGAAAAGGAGACAATAACAGTTCAGATGAGAGTGAATGTGACACAAACAGGAGTTATAGGTCTACTCTTGATGAGCAGAGATGTATTTACCATGCTGCTAACATTTTAAAGAACACAATTTCATGCTCTACATTTCCAAATTGGTGGCCCCACACTGCTAGTGATTTAGGTCTAGAAAATACAGAGCTGGTAGTTCCTGTGCCAGTTTACAATTTCCTGGCATGGATGGCAGGCCTCTCTGAAGATGGCACAGAAGAAAGAGACAATCTGTCACCTCAGCATGAAAGGAAAATTCTGTCCATTGCACAAGACATCATTTATCTTCATAGCAATGGCAAAAAGCAGCATCCAAAACACTGGGCACTAGGAATGACTATCCGTCATGTGACAAATTCCTCCAAGTTAATTGGAATTCTAAATGGCCTCGGACATTGTGTTTCACACTCGAGTGTATTGGAACATGACACGGCTCTTGCCACCCTTCAAATTAACAGGGATAAAATTGCCCCTCCTGAAATGGAAAGTGGATTTTTTTCAACCCTGGTATGGGACAACAATGACTTTGGTGAGGAAACTCTCTCTGGCAGCGGTACCACTCATAACACAAATGGAATAATAATACAAAGATCTTCTCCAGATTGCAACACTGACCCATCTGACAAAATGTCTTTGCCAAAAAGTAAATGTAGAACAATTTCTCCACCATCCTCAGAAATTCCTGCTTATGTAAACAAGAACAAACAAGGACCAGTGACAATGGAGGAAGTGGAGCTCATGAGTGATGAAAGTTCCAAGCTCCTAAAGCAACCCAATTTTACCGACTTGGCATTTTGTTTGTCAAAACTTCCCGAGATCACAGAAAATCAACTACCAGGGTGGACAGGATTTAATACTGAACTTGCCAAAGATTCAAGTTCATGCAGACATTGGTTATCTTCCCATCACTGATGACTCTCCAACGCAAATGAATACGGTCGTACTGCATCCTGCACAGGAGTATTGAGATTGCAAATGAATACGGTCGTACTGCATCCTGCACAGGAGTATTGAGATTGCAAATGAATACGGTCGTACTGCATCCTGCACAGGAGTATTGAGATTGCAAATGAATACGGTCGTACTGCATCCTGCACAGGAGTATTGAGATTGCAAATGAATACGGTCGTACTGCATCCTGCACAGGAGTATTGAGATTGCAAATGAATACGGTCGTACTGCATCCTGCAGAGGAGTATTGAGATTGCAAATGAATACGGTCGTACTGCATCCTGCACAGGAGTATTGAGATTGCAAATGAATACGGTCGTACTGCATCCTGCACAGGAGTATTGAGATTGCAAATGAATACGGTCGTACTGCATCCTGCACAGGAGTATTGAGATTGCAAATGAATACGGTGTACTGCATCCTGCAGAGGAGTATTGAGATTGCAAATGAATACGGTCGTACTGCATCCTGCACAGGAGTATTGAGATTGCAAATGAATACGGTCGTACTGCATCCTGCACAGGACTATTGAGATTGCAAATGAATACGGTCGTACTGCATCCTGCACAGGAGTATTGAGATTGCAAATGAATACGGCCGTACTGCATCCTGCACAGGAGTATTGAGATTGCAAATGAATACGGTCGTACTGCATCCTGCAGAGGAGTATTGAGATTGCAAATGAATACGGTCGTACTGCATCCTGCACAGGAGTATTGAGATTGCAAATGAATACGGTCGTACTGCATCCTGCACAGGAGTATTGAGATTGCAAATGAATACGGTCGTACTGCATCCTGCACAGGAGTATTGAGATTGCAAATGAATACGGTCGTACTGCATCCTGCAGAGGAGTATTGAGATTGCAAATGAATACGGTCGTACTGCATCCTGCACAGGAGTATTGAGATTGCAAATGAATACGGTGTACTGCATCCTGCACAGGAGTATTGAGATTGCAAATGAATACGGTGTACTGCATCCTGCAGAGGAGTATTGAGATTGCAAATGAATACGGTGTACTGCATCCTGCAGAGGAGTATTGAGATTGCAAATGAATACGGTGTACTGCATCCTGCAGAGGAGTATTGAGATTGCAAATGAATACGGTGTACTGCATCCTGCAGAGGAGTATTGAGATTGCAAATGAACTGGAGCTGCAACATATTGTGCTTGTCATGGATCAAGCCATCTATGCAAAAGCTCAACAAATCCGCTTGCAGAACAGTGAATTTCTGAAAAGAATTGTTATACGCCTGGGGGATTTCCACACAACCATGGCTTTCATAGGGGTTTTAGGTAAGAGATACCACGTCTAATCAGATCACCATCCACACTCCCGCCACTGATGTATTGGTACTTTCCTTGTGTCACCAGAAGGATATAGTTGCAAAGACTTTTGTGAACCCTGGTAATCGCATCATTTCAGTTTCAGAGATTGCCAGTCAAAAAGATGAAGGTACTTGCAGCGCTCTCCCCAGTCTTCATGTTTTCGCAGGATGTGACAGTGTGAGTGCTTTCCGTAACAAAGGCAAAATAAAAGGAGTCAGTCTTCTCTCCAAACACATTGATGCTTTTCAAAAGCTGGGGTTGTCATGGGATTGTGAGGATTCAACTGTCGATGCCTTGGAGAAGTTCACTTGCCAGTTTTTTGGACATTTAACTCTTGTGAGTCTGTCGACCAAGCTCGATACAACTGGTTTCGTCTTGGGAGCAAATCCGATGTCTCTTTGCCCCCAAACAAAGACATAACATATAGCGAGAGAGCTGATAAAAGTGACAGAGAGAGCTCTAGAAAGAAAGGTCTGGGTGGACTGACCTAAAGAGTCCACACTGCGCTGTCCTGATTTTCACGCCTGCGACTAGTAGGTGTGAATAACGGTAACTTGTGTTATTCGCTCATAGGCATTGAGATAGAGAGAAACCACAGCTTGGACTCGACGAACGAGCGTCCTGTATCGTAAAACTATCTCCATAATATGATTGAAGAATTATTGCACGTTGTTAATGATAGTGATTGAGTGATTGCATATATATATATATTTATACAAGCTGCTTAAATACCTACAAGCCAATTTGTGGCTTCTGTAGGTTTTGAAAACGTACTGGGCCATCCCGGCTTTCACAGTGTTCTTATATTCCCTTGTCAAGAACAGATTTAATTCATAAATGTTTCCACTGACTAAATTTTTGTGAGAGAGCAGTGAGTAATTTTTACAAACGTAATTATTGTGCGAGCCAGCATAACGTGGTCTCGTAAACAATTTGTTTTGAACAGTTTTTTTCCTAAAAGATAGACAGAAGGTGTGGGGAAGGATAGACGGACAGCGTAGGTGTGCATGGCTGAGCACTTTTTATATCTCGTGTTTTGAACTAGGTTTAGTAGAGAGGGAAGGGGTGAGTAGGAATTAAATGTTATTGAGACGTCTGTTGACGTACAGAAAATCCGTGATCCAGAGTAAAAGCCCGGGGTTTTGAACATGTTAAGAATTTATTGCTATAAAATTACACTTTATTGTCTTGAGTGATTCGACCTTTGATGTCGACCCAAGGTCGTTGCGTAGGGCTGTTACTTAAAATAACTCAGTTCGGCAGCTGAGCTAGAAGTGGTTGCACCAATCACAATCCAGGAATTAGACGGTAAGCTGCAGATGCAGTCCAGTATTTAAGGCCATACAGAACTTAGTTCTGGGCCACATGTAGACAATCCATTTACGAGGTGGACGGCGAGCTCTCAGCCAGATGAGAAGTCATAGAGACGCAGCGATTGAGCTGATATGTACAGTGATGGAGCATTGTCAGAAATCTACGCTCCTGAGCCCAAGCTTACTTGTTTGAGCATTAAACCCACAGCGCTAATATCAACAGCCCTCACATTGTGAGGGCCGAATGGTGAGCTAAAGATTTTAATTCCATGCTGAATTTACAGCCACCTACACATGTAGACTGTTGACCAGTACTGCCAGACCACATGCATTTCCCGCGACCACGTGTGAACTACACCAGAGCGCGCCTGGCAGAGACGCTATATAAATATGTTTTAGTATGAAGAGAGATAGAACTTTAAACCTTACAGGATCCGTCGCCCTCGGGCGCGGATTCTTTTGAATGTAAATTTATTGTGACTTAGATAACTTCATATTACATTGCCTTAAGTACTTCATAGTTGCTCCTCAGCTTAGCTGAGCATTTTCAGTTGCTATTGTATTCGTTATCTATTGTATATTTTATCTTTGAATTTGTTAGATATATAAACTTTGCAGTCTGTTACTCAAATTGATTTATTTAGTTTTTAGAGTGAAAGTTGTTTAATTGTTGTTGTTTTTTTTGTGCTCGTGTGATTGGGAAGCGGACCTCTTGATCTATATTCCCCAAAATCCCGATCCGCGACAACCCTTGTAATATTGATTGCAGTAAATTACATTAGGATAAGTTAGTAATTGGAATTTTTACTTTGAACATACCTATATTGTGATTTGTTTCATATATTTATATTTTGTGTAATATTACGGCCCGGCCGGCCTGACAAACATATACTTTTGTTTATTTAATAATTTCTTGAGTGTTTGTGTCCGAGTGTGAGTTAGCTGCCTCTTGTGCAGTCATTAGATCCCCAAGACTTAACTCTGCTCGTGACACTGTGTCTGTGTCTGTGTCTATGTCTGTGTCCATGTCTGTATCTATGTCTGTGCCTGTGTCTATGTCTGTGTCCATGTCTGTGTCTATGTCTATGTCTGTGACTGTGTCTGTGTCTGTGTCTATGTCTGTGTCCATGTCTGTGTCTATGTCCATGTCTGTGCCTATGTCTGTGTCCATGTCTGTGTCCATGTCTGTGTCCATGTCTGTGTCCATGTCTGTGTCCATGTCTGTGTCCATGTCTGTGTCTATGTCTGTGCCTGTGTCCATGCCTGTGCTTGTGTCCATTTCTGTGTCCATTTCTGTGTCCATTTCTGTGTCCATGTCTGTGTCCATGTCTGTGTCCATGTCTGTGTCCATGTCCATGTCTGTGTCCATGTCTGTGTCCATGTCTGTGTCCATGTCTGTGTCCATGTCTGTGCTTGTGTCCATGTCTGTGTCCATGTCTGTGTCCATGTCTGTGTCCATGTCTGTGTCTATGTCTATGTCTGTGCCTGTGTCCATGTCTGTGTCTGTGTCCATGTCTGTGTCTGTGTCCATGTCTGTGTCTGTGTCCATGTCTGTGTCCATGTCTGTGTCTTTGTCCATGTCTGTGTCCATGTCTGTGTCTGTGTCCATGTCTGTGTCCATGTCTGTGTCCATGTCTGTGTCCATGTCTGTGTCCATGTCTGTGTCTATGTCTGTGTCCATGTCTGTGTCCATGTCTGTGTCCATGTCTGTGCTTGAAAACCGCCAAATCATCTGCTAACATCATCAGCGCTTATGCACCTACACTGGTATCCACTTCAGAAGACAAAGACCACTTTTACGATGCATTAATTCAGACTGTTAAAGAAATTCCTGCATCAGAAGACCTGTTCTTACTTGGAGATTTCAATGCTAGAGTGGGCAAAGAGAACACCAGCTGGCCTGACTGCCTAGGACATCAGGGCATAGGGAAGATGAATGAAAATGGCCAGCGCCTGCTAGAGTTCTGCGCTCAGATTCAACTCTGCATCACCAATACCTACTTTGCTAGAAAAGCCTGCCACAAGGTGTCATGGAAACACCCTAGAACAGGACACTGGCACCAGCTAGATCTAGCCTTGGTCAGGAGGAAAAAACTCAACACAATCCGAAGAACCCGTACATACCACAGTGCTGACTGCAACTCTGATCATTCCCTTGTAATCTGTCTGGCAAAAATTGTTACCAAAACAGTCCATTGCAGGAAAAACAACTCTAAACCAAAGATCAACACACATAAGGCAAAGAACGAGAGCGTGCAGCAGGAGTTTGTCAAGACCTTTGAACTCTCAATGTTTGGGAAATCCAAACCTGAAAATGTCCAAGACACCTGGAACCAACTGAAGACAGCAATTCACGAATCAGCAATATCCACTTTTGGCTCAAAGAAACCATCGAACAAGGACTGGTTCCAAGAAAATGCTGAAGTCTTACTTCCGATAATTGAAACCAAGAATGCTGCCCATCTAGATTATATCAAGAACCCATGTGATAGTACAAAACAGAAATTAATTAACGCCAAGATCAATGCACAGAAAGCTACCAGACACTGTGTAAATCAATACTGGACAAAGCTCTGCACTGCCATTCAGGCTGCTTCAGATATAGGGAACCTGAAAGTCATGTACGACGGTCTGAAGACAGCTCTGGGTCCTACAGCAAACAAGATTGCCCCACTGAAATCTCAGAGCGGAGATCCTATCACTGACAAAAACCAACAGATGGCACGCTGGGTGGAGCACTATTCAGATCTTTACTCCAAGGAAACAAACATCAACACGGAGGTGCTTCAAAATGCACCAAGCATGGAAACCATGGAAGAACTGGACACAGAACCCACATTGCAAGAACTTAGAAAGGCAATTGTCAGACTACCCAGCGGCAAAGCACCTGGAAATGATGGCATCCCAGGCGAAGTACTGAAGTACGGAAAAGACGCTCTTCTACCACATCTTTATGAGCTACTACTACAATGCTGGAGACAACGTGAGATTCCCCAGGACATGAGAGATGCTAACATCGTGACCCTCTACAAGAACAAAGGAGACAAAGGAGATTGCAATAATTATAGAGGAATCTCACTCCTCAGCATAACTGGGAAGACCATCGCAAGGGTAATACTACCACGTCTGCAAGTCCTGGCAAACAGAGTCTACCCTGAATCACAGTGTGGGTTTCGAGCTGGCCGATCAACAATCGACATGATATTCTCCTTACGGCAGCTCCAAGAGAAATGTAGAGAGCAAAACAAACCATTGCATCTAGTTTTCGTAGATTTGACCAAGGCATTTGACACCGTCAGCAGATCTGGCCTCTTCGCTGTCTTGAAACAGATCGGATGCCCACCAGTTCTCCTTAGCCTCATCATATCCTTCCACAGCAACATGAAAGCAACAGTACAGTTGGATGGTACTGTGTCCGACAGCTTGGAGATGAATAGCCGTGTCAAACAAGGCTGTGTCCTTGCCCCCACCCTCTTTGGGATCTTCTTCTCAGTGCTTCTCAGCTGTGCTTTCAAGGATTCAGAGGATGGAGTGTACCTTCACACAAGATCCGATGGAAAGCTATTCAACTTGTCAAGGCTTAAGGCAAAGACCAAGGTTAGACAGTTGCTTATTAAATTTATTCGCTGATGATGCAGCACTTGTGGCCCATGATGAGGAGACACTACAACGGCTGATGGATCGCCTGTCATCTGCATGCGAGGCCTTCGCACTCACCATCAGTGTCAAGAAAACAGTCGTGCTGGTGCAAGGCGTCTCCCAAGAGCCGACGATCACACTCAACGAAAAACCATTAGAAGTGGTGAGTAAATTCACATACCTTGGGTCAACAGTAACATCTAATCAGTCCTTGGATGATGAACTTGATATCCGGATCGGAAAAGCAGCCACCACTTTCAGCAGATTGATGAAGAGAGCTTGGAACAACACACGGCTCACAATGAAGACCAAGATGCTGATTTACAGAGCATGTGTTACGAGTCTGGTTTGGGTTATAGTGTTACGACTGCATTTAAAAATCGAGAGGTATTTGAGTTACTCTTTCATACCATGCCACATATACTAATAACAATTCGAATAAGTTTTTTTTTATCAACAGACCTGCAGGGTCACAAATTTATTTACCTTAAAATCCCTAACGAATTTTGTCTAGATTTTTTACATATTAAAAAGACAACATCAGCAGCATCAAATGAAAATTCAATAAATATGACACTAGAAGTCTCCTCTAGATTTCTATAAGATTATATCATTCTGACTCACTAACAATTTAAATATGAATTATCTATCTCTCAGATATAGTCTGCCTACTATCTATCAAGCAATATTCTCATGTCTCTGGCGACAATGACATCTCAGCTAATTGTGCCTACCGCTTATAATGGATCAACTCGTCACTATAACTGACGTAGTTAAGTTAGATCTACTCTAGGATGGGCTGGCAATCCCCAGCCTCATCCAGACAAATCAATTCAATTTACAGACGTGTATGCCAAACATTCATACTAGATCTAGTTGCAAGTTAATATACATCGTTGTCTTGCATTCTTGGTTCGCACTTCTAGCAGATGAGGCAAGCCTGTCTTACTGGAAAAATTACTTTCAGCTTCTCGTTCATTGTTGAATCAGTAGACAAACACTTACACTTGGTCCCTGATACGGAATCAGGGAACAGTAGGCAACAGCAGTGGGCAAATCACACTTGAGCATATGGCTCCCTCTTAATGCCTATAATGGACATAGACATAAAAATAACAGTCTTCTGATTCTTCTGGCAGAATCACGCCGACACCTGCACAGATGGAATTTTCTGCATGGAGTCCTGACCATAGTAATGGCTACGCTTATATACTGTGCGGCCAGCTGCAAATTACCGTCCAAATGCCTAGATTTGATTGGTGCATCCATTTCGAGCTCAGCTCGTAGTATTAATAGATCTACATGGAAGTCGGTCACGGCCTTGTACTAGAACAGACAAGGTCAAATTAACATGTCAAAACCCTTACTAAAATCTCTAAACCCTCGTGCTTTCTACGTTTTATGTACGAATTTACTATCTCCCTTATTCACCCCTTCTCTTCCCCTGTTAGAGTTCATCAAAATCACGGGGTCGAGAATTGCACCGTCACTCCTAACCCATCCATTTATTCTATCTTGCCCCACTTTCTTTCCATCTCTAAGGAAAAGTGTTACAAAAACAAACTGTTCACGAGAACAGTTCAAGGACATTTATGCTGGCTATGGTCAACGAGACCGCGAAAAAACAAGTCGTGACCCAGCACAACATTTATAGTATTAACCTTGACATCCCCCACCCCAGTGGAAATTTTAAGAAAAATTTACACGATAGGATCCAAGAAACCCCAAAGTTATTGTGGTAGGGGTCAAGTACTATTGTAGAAAAACGAGCCTTAAGCTCGAGAACAAAAAAAAATCTAAGTAAGAACGTGCATATTGGATGGACAAAAAGCATACAATTATTGATGCCACGTTCTATAGAATCTAGTCTATGGAAACATTCTTACTGCATACAATCAAAATTCTCAGGAACATCTACAATAACAATGAGTATATCACTGTATACTGCTGAATTAAAGTATAACTACTATCAACACTCAGGCCTTACTGAAGGAATAGGCTCATAACTATCTCGTCAACACACATAATTGCTGCTTATATACACATTCACACACAATATATTGTCAATTAAAATACTGTGGTATCCAATGGCAGCAGTAGCTCTGGTAGCTTGGTTTGCCATGTCTCCATCTCATTGACCCGCTGACAAGGGCGTCAGGTTTGTCAGAAGTTCAGGTCACAGTCCGGAATGACGCTGGTGGAAAGAGGATATTCAAAAAAAAAAAGGATTGTAAAACTGGTTCATAAAGTAATGAACAAGATAAATGTGAATCCATCCACCGTCTAGAATTGAGGGGGACAAGTACTATCCAACCCCAATACAAGACACAACACTCTTTAATAGGAACTAAATTAGACGTGACAAAACATCAGCTTGGGAATTGTCACCGCCAGGGATAGCCCGGATAACAAACCGGTATTCCTGGAGTGCAAGACTCCATCTCGTTAATCGAGCATTTTTAGCCCTGTTAGCCTTCAAGAATAACAACGGACGGTGGTCCGTTTCAATTATAAACTCGGACATGAGTAGATATCGCGAAAATGCGTTTACAGCAAAAATGATAGCGAGGCACTCTCGCTCGATAATTGCGTAGCGGCATTCCCTATCTAGCAACTTGCGGCTGGCGTATAGACATGGCCGCAAGGTATCGTCTCGTTCCTGTAATAACACAGCTCCTAATCCTTTGTCCGACGCATCAGTGCGGACAATAAATATTTGGTTTATATCTGGCAGTATGAGAATGGGGGAAGTCGAAAACAATCGTTGAACGGTACGAAATGTATCAGCACATTCGGTTGTCCATTTCACTTTATTAGGAAAATTCTTTCTTGTGAGGTCCGACAACGGAGCTGTAAGCGAAGAAAAATTTGAAATGAACTTCCTATAATAGTTAAGAAAGCCCAATAAACTACGAACTTCTTTCTTAGTTCAAGGGGCTTGGAGCTTTAAGATGGTAGTTATCTTCTTGTCATCAGGAGTCTGAACGCCGTGGGCAATTGTATGGCCCAGAAAATTAATTTCATTATATCCTAAAAACACCTTACTGGGTTTCGCCGTAAGGCCAGCTCGACGAAGAGCAATAAAAACTTGTCGTAGGGCTGCAAGGTGGCCCGACCAATTGGTTTCATAAATACAAATGTCGTCAAAATACGACAACACGGAATTCATATCCTGGAGCAATATTGTCATCATACGGGCGAAAGTGGCAGGGGCTGTAACTAATCCGAAAGGCATATAGCGCCACTGCATAAGACCTAACGGAGTCTGAAAAGCGGTATATTGCTTGCTATTCT
Organism: Onchidella celtica; assembly: GCA_963931925.1. Lineage (NCBI taxonomy): Eukaryota > Metazoa > Mollusca > Gastropoda > Systellommatophora > Onchidiidae > Onchidella > Onchidella celtica. Next base: position 246,132 of record OZ007580.1, read on the forward strand.
CATCAAGCGGAATTTGCCAATAGCCTTTGGAAAGGTCAATTTTAGAGAAAATCGTTGCCCTCGCTAATTGCGCAAAAAGATTCTCCTGGTTGGGAATCGGTTCAGCGTCATATATCGTAACCTCATTAAGTTTACGATAGTCAATACAAAAACGCACTGTATCATCTTTTTTTTTCACTAAGGCGATGGGTGAGTTATATGGGCTCGTCGATCGCTCTATCACTCCCAGGTGAAACATGTTACGTACCTCGGATATTATAGTCTCCTGTGCGTGTAGCGGACGCGGGTATGGTTTAACAAAGACGGGTATATCCGTCTTTAATCTTATAACATGCTGTACCAAAGAAGTATTACCTGGTAGATCAGTAAAGACTGTAGGAAACTCGTTAAGCAAATGTCTTATATCTTGTCTTTGCGATTCAGACAGATCTGGATTTATATTTACATCCGAAGTGTTTTCAGAAGATCGAAGTGCGGGGATTGAATGCTCTATCCTAATAGGATCATCATCGTCAACTGAAACTAAGGCCGCATTGGCCTGAGCAACCACATTTCGGCGATTATTCTGACGATTATCATCGTCGGACAGGTACTGCTTTAACATATTTATATGGAAGACTTTGTCCTGTCCCCGAATCTTGATAAGATAATTTACTCGAGAAAGTCTCTTTAGGACTTTAAAAGGTCCCTTCCATGTAAGAAGGAGTTTATTTTTCGTCTCCGGAAGGAGAACAAGAGTTTGATCTCCGACGGCCAAGGTTCGCAATCGGCTACCTTGATCACGATATAGTTTATAAAGACTCGCATGCGCCGAAGAAGATTTTTGTGCGAGCTGACATGCGTTAAGAATTCGATGGCGCAAGTCTACAACGTATTGATATGCAGACCGCGTATCGTTGTCGTCGGTGACTGATCCGGCGAATAAATCACGGAGTATGGCCATTGGACCACGCGGCTTGCGACCATACAATAATTCGAAGGGGGAAAAACCCATCGATTCGTTCGGTAGTTCTCGGTATGCAAAGAGAATAGCGGGGAGTTGTCGATCCCAATCACTCGGCTTGTCGGCCGAAACTCGCGCAAGCATAGCTTTCATGGTAGCATTCCACCGTTCACAACAGCCATTAGACTTTGGGTGGTATGGAGATGTCAATCTTTGTTTAATCCCTACCAATTCCAAGACTTTCTTAAAAAGCTCAGAGGTAAACTGTGGACCTCTGTCCGATAAAATTTCAACCGGAAATCCAAGACGCGAAAAAATAGTAATAAGGGCTTCAGCCACATGATCGGCTGAAATGTCTTTTAGTGGAATGGCCTCTGGCCAACGGGTTGCATAGTCAATGACAGAAAGTATAAAGCGATGTCCTCTGTCTGACTTGTGTAGAGGCCCAACTATATCTACGGCAACGCGCTCAAATGGTCTGGATACCATTGGCATCTCCTGCAGAGGAGCCCGCGATGCTCTCCCTTTAGGAGTACGTCTCTGACATACGTCACATGTTGATACGAACCGGTTTACATCTGCGTAAATACTGGGCCAAAAAAATTGCGATAGTATTCGAGACTTAGTTCTGGCCTTTCCTTGGTGACCCGCCAAGGAAGTGTCATGCGCGAGACGAATAATGTCGCGACGAAAAGATCTTGGTACTACAAGCTGCATAACGGCCTCTCGCTTATTCCGAAAATTACGATATAATAAGTCATCTTTAATAAGAAACTTAGAGGTATCCGGCGCGGTAGGATCAACCTTAGTAAACAAATGTTTCAATGTGGGGTCTGAATGTTGCTCATCATGGAATGCACTAGACGTTATGTTTACTTCAATAGTAGGGTTACTTAATGCACTGTCTGCTCGTCGACTCGATTGTAGGCGTGTTGTCGCACAAGCAACACTCTCATCCTCAGTCCAAATTTCCAAGTTACCGATAGGAAACTTATTTACTTGAGGTACATTTCCGATGATTACATCAGCCACCGGATTAGGCAGTACACATGCGGTAACAATACCTGTGAGAAAAGGTGTATCAATATAAACTTCTGCAAGACGGAATCGCTCTACAGATCCGCCAAAAGTAATACAAGTTACATCCTTATCCAAAAATTGTGTTGGACGGACTAGTGACTGTCGAACGCCGATAGTCGTGCATCCGGAGTCACGTAGAACGGAAGCGCGAATCGCGTTCACGCGGCCCTGGTAAAATGTTAATTCCCCCAGTTCATGTAGGGCAGACATGACTGGAATAGCTTTTGATTGTCATGAAGATTCAGAATGACCGTCAGTCTCATAAGGTGTAGATTTAACAGAGCAGGCATTTGCCGCTTCCATTTTCACGTTACAAAATTTTTGTATGTGGCCTACCCTATTATACCTAAAACACATAATACGATGAGGATCGTTTCCACGATAAGGAAGACTCTGCGGTCTATCATAATCATGATTATTATCAAAATGCACTCGTCGCGGCGGTCCCTGAGGCCGGTTATATTGTTGGCCTGGATAGTTGCCACGATAATATGGGCGAGGCTCGTAAAAAGAATAGCTCTGGTATCCTCGACGCGGGGATAAATTACTTCGATTCGGAAAATCCCTCTGTCTAAAAAAAGGCGGCTCTGATTGAGAGCGCGGATTTGGGGCCTGACGACGAGTCGGCCTTGAACGATCGTGTCCGGTTGGCGCTCCTTTGCCCACGTTGGCATAACACGGTGCTGTAGTTGAAGGCTTTGCCAAAGGACGATTTGGGTGGGCGGACGCATAACGTTCCGCGCACGATGTGATTTCTTCAGAGGATGTCGGTGCCCTCTCTGTAAGGTGGGCAACAAATCGGAATGACATGCCGTATAGATTTGGTCTTTTAAGACCAAATCATAAAGTTGGAAATAATTTCCGGTAGTCACGTTCGCGAGTTCGATCCAGCGATCTAAGTAATGTTTCAGCCGATTCACATAAGTTGAGAAATTTTCAGATGGCTCAGGTTTACATGCGCGGAATCTCTGATGAAAGCCATCCTCGGTATGCTGGAATCGCTTAAGTAGTGGTGTTTTAAGCTTGTCATAGTCGTTGGCATCCTCTACTTTGAGGCTATGAAATACTTCTAGAGCCTTACCTGTTAGTAAATTAGACAGGCATGAACTGTACATCGCCTGCTGCCATCCGACGCATTTAGCGTGTAGCTCGAACCGATGCAAATATGCGTCGATCCGGTCGAGTTTTTCATTAAATGTCGGAAGTTTTGGTTTTGTAGCATATGTATTGCTGGCAGCAGCGGGGGCTATAAGCGATTCTCGCTCTAACTTCTTTATTGCGAGTTCATGTTCCCTTTTTTCCCTCTCCACAGCCTCTTTTTCTCTTTCTCTTGCTTCTTTTTCTCGTTCTCTTTCTCTTTCCTTTTCTCTCTCTCTTTCTTTTTCTCTTTCTCTTTCTCTTTCTTCTTTTTCTCTCTCTCTTGCTTCTTTTTCTCTTTCTTTTTCTCTTGCTGCTAACCGATCCTCACGGTCTCGGTCCTGTTGTACTTGTCGTTCGCACCACGAGGCGCGTTCTTCTTCTGGTATACCCAGAGCTTTGGCAGAGTCAATGTATTTGAGAAACTCGGCCATAATGTGTATTAAAATCTGTTACCTGTATAGATTCGTATAGAATCAAAACACTGGCACGCTAATGTGTGCACAATTAGTAAGTATTTACCTACTGTTACGGTATATCGCGGTATCAATTATATTATCTCCAACAGTTATTCTCTGTCAATATTAATCCAGTGTCCTATGTTAGCACTGCTTCGCGAAAAGAACGTTCTATCTCTCTCTGAAAATTGCAGGCAGTGTCTCTTCCACTGCAAAAATTTTATCTCTCTCTCTCTGAATATGAATTCTAGTAAGGCAGTGCCGTCTATCCGTTGGTCCCACTGCAATAAAATATATATGTATCACCTTCAATGCGACAAATCAGTGTCTTGAGTGATCACTCTCAAAATTTATGTCTCTCTCAACGCGACGAACCAGTGTCCTCTGTTATCACTGTCAAAAATGAATCGCTCTCTCAATGGGATGAATCAAAAATATATCTCTCTCTCAACGCGACAAATTTGCAATATCTCTCTCTTCTTAAAACGCGCACACGTAGTGTCTTCTGTTACCACTGCAAAATTATTCTCTCTATATTCGACGTGAAATTAACACGTGATCAAAAATTTATTATCTCTCTCTCTCTCACATATCAATACCAGATTACAATTCAACGTGGTTTTAGCACGTGAAACACCTCAGGCATATATTGTAAACATAGCAATGTTAGTATAGTAGTTTAAAGTTTATAAGGAAAAAAAAAAAAAGAAATACACCAAACAGGACGATAGACTCACAAGAAAGACGAACGATAACAGACCCTACAAGTCCTAACTTATATTACAGAAAGTTTAAGAAAAAGACAGGAGAGACATCTTCCTAAAAAAATGTAAGGAAGCAAGAGAAACGCCACAATCTATACGAATAATGGATCCCTAATAGAACTATTCACAGTGAAGCAAATCCCCCCGAGTTATCAATAGCCACCAAGGCACTCCAATATCCTTCGTAATGGCAAAGAAGATATGCTAAACTATGATCCCAACCAACCTCCCGCTCTTAAACTAAACATATAGTAAATGGAAAAAAGCCTGGAAACACAGAGCGGAAAGTACCTCGCCCTCCTCAAGACTGACAAACAGATGGATCACTTAACTTTCTTTTGAGGAATTCAGATGGTAATGTCCTCAATCCATAGCTCGTTCCAAGCCCAAAAAAAATGTATTTCTATCACAGGTAGATCTCTAAAGGTGAATGGTGTCCCTCGCCGGTGTCGTCGGGTCAATGGGATGATGAGCTCACCATATGAAATTGAATCAAAATGTTATATTAATACAAATTGCCTATAATCTAAAATAAAAAGGACCTGAAATCACAATGTTATAACAGTACAATATTAACTAATGGAATAAAATGCAATAGGTTTTAGAATAATTTATGTAAATGGCATGGCGTTCTTTAAGTTCTTTAGGGGGTCCCTCTCCAGTGTTACGAGTCTGGTTTGGGTTATAGTGTTACGACTGCATTTAAAAATCGAGAGGTATTTGAGTTACTCTTTCATACCATGCCACATATACTAATAACAATTCGAATAAGTTTTTTTTATCAACAGACCTGCAGGGTCACAAATTTATTTACCTTAAAATCCCTAACGAATTTTGTCTAGATTTCTTACATATTAAAAAGACAACATCAGCAGCATCAAATGAAAATTCAATAAATATGACACTAGAAGTCTCCTCTAGATTTCTATAAGATTATATCATTCTGACTCACTAACAATTTAAATATGAATTATCTATCTCTCAGATATAGTCTGCCTACTATCTATCAAGCAATATTCTCATGTCTCTGGCGACAATGACATCTCAGCTAATTGTGCCTACCGCTTATAATGGATCAACTCGTCACTATAACTGACGTAGTTAAGTTAGATCTACTCTAGGATGGGCTGGCAATCCCCAGCCTCATCCAGACAAATCAATTCAATTTACAGACGTGTATGCCAAACATTCATACTAGATCTAGTTGCAAGTTAATATACATCGTTGTCTTGCATTCTTGGTTCGCACTTCTAGCAGATGAGGCAAGCCTGTCTTACTGGAAAAATTACTTTCAGCTTCTCGTTCATTGTTGAATCAGTAGACAAACATTTACACTTGGTCCCTGATACGGAATCAGGGAACAGTAGGCAACAGCAGTGGGCAAATCACACTTGAGCATATGGCTCCCTCTTAATGCCTATAATGGACATAGACATAAAAATAACAGTCTTCTGATTCTTCTGGCAGAATCACGCCGACACCTGCACAGATGGAATTTTCTGCATGGAGTCCTGACCATAGTAATGGCTACGCTTATATACTGTGCGGCCAGCTGCAAATTACCGTCCAAATGCCTAGATTTGATTGGTGCATCCATTTCGAGCTCAGCTCGTAGTATTAATAGATCTACATGGAAGTCGGTCACGGCCTTGTACTAGAACAGACAAGGTCAAATTAACATGTCAAAACCCTTACTAAAATCTCTAAACCTTCGTGCTTTCTACGTTTTATGTACGAATTTACTATCTCCCTTATTCACCCCTTCTCTTCCCCTGTTAGAGTTCATCAAAATCACGGGGTCGAGAATTGCACCGTCACTCCTAACCCATCCATTTATTCTATCTTGCCCCACTTTCTTTCCATCTCTAAGAAAAAGTGTTACAAAAACAAACTGTTCACGAGAACAGTTCAAGGACATTTATGCTGGCTATGGTCAACGAGACCGCGAAAAAACAAGTCGTGACCCAGCACAACATTTATAGTATTAACCTTGACAGCATGCATACTGAGCACTCTGATGTATGGTGCAGAAACATGGACAACCTATGCTCATCAAGAGAAGAGATTGAACAGTTTCCACCTGAGATGTCTTCGCCGCATTCTGAACATCAAGTGGCAGGACAAAGTCACAAATGCAGAAGTCCTGGAAAAAGCCAAACTACCAAGTCTCACAGCTCTCCTGAAGCAACGCAGATTGCGATGGCTAGGCCACGTCAGACGAATGGAGGACGGGCGCATACCCAAAGACATGCTGTATGGAGAACTGAAGGAAGGCTCAAGACCAAAAGGACGCCCAAAGCTCCGGTTCAAGGATGCATGCAAACGTGACATGAAGTCTTTCCAGATCAATGACGGAAACTGGGAATGCACAGCAGAAGAAAGAGACGCATGGCGTCACCAATTACGCCAAGGAATGGAACATCATGATGCAGACTGGCTAAACAACATGAAGCAGAAAAGAGAACGGAACAGGAAAGAAGACAGAAATGTTGAAACATCAGGAACATTTACATGTGACAACTGCCAGAGAGTGTGCAGGTCTCGGATAGGACTCTCCAGCCACAGAAGAAGATGCACTTAGATTAACCGATGTGCTTCATAGTTTGTTTTTATGTGAGTATGTGTGTATAAATGCTTCTTCGTGTGTCTGTGTGTATGCATGTGTTAACCACACGACATTGTTTAAGTTGCCCCCTTTTACATGCTGCAATGTCCACCATCTCACGTAGATGTCCGGATGCCATATATGTCTGTGTCTATGTCTGTGTCAGTGTCCATGTCTTTGTCTATGTCTGTGTCCATGTCTGTGTCTGTGTCCATGTCTGTGCCTATGTCTGTGTCCATGTCTGTGTCTGTGTCCAAGTCTGTGTCTGAGTCCATGTCTATGTCTATGTCTCTGTCCATGTCTGTGTCTGTGTCCATGTCTTTGCCTGTCTCTATATCTGTGTCTACGTCTGTGTCCATGTCTGTGTCTGTGTCCATGTCTGTGACTATGTTTGTGTCTGTGTCCATGTCTGTGCCTGTCTCTGTGTCCGTGTCTATGTCTGTGCCTGTCCATGTCTGTGCCTGTGTCCATGTCTGTGTCTATGTTTGTGTCCATGTCTGTGTCTGTGTCCATGTGTGTGCCTGTGTCCATGTCTGTGTCTAGGTCTGTGCCTATGTCTGTGTCTGTGTCCATGTCTGTGTCCATGTCTGTGTCCATGTCTGTGTCCATGTCTGTGCCTGTGTCCATGTCTGTGCCTATGTCTGTGTCTGTGTCCATGTCTGTGCCTATGTCCATGTCTTTGCCTTTGTCCATGCCTGTGCCTATGTCCATGTCTGTGCCTATGTCCATGTCTGTGCCTGTGTCCATGTGTGTGACTGTGTCCATGTTTGTGCCTATGTCTGTGTCTGTGTCCATGTCTATACCCATGTCTGTCACTTTGACTGTGTCTGTGCCTGTGTCCATGTCTGTACCTATGTCTGTGCCTTTGTCCATGTCTGTGTCTGTGTCCATGTCTGTGCCCATGTCTGTGCCCATGTCTGTGTCCATGTCTATGCCTATGTCCATGTCTGTGCCCATGTCTGTGCCTGTGTCCAAGTCTGTGTAAATATTTGTGTCCATGGTTGTGTCCAAATCTGTGTCTGTGTCCATGTCTGTGTCCATGTCTGTGCCTATGTCTGGGTCTGTGTCCATGTCTGTGCCGGTGTCCATGTCTGTGCCTATGTCTGTGTCTGTGTCCATGTCTATGTCTGTGTCCATGTCTGTGCCTGTGTCTATGTCTGCGCCTATGTCTGGGTCTGTGTCCATGTCTATGTCTGTGTCCATGTCTGTGTCTGTCTCTATATCTGTGCCTAGTCTCTGTGTCTGTGTCCATGTCTGTCTCTATGTCTGTGTCTAAATCTGTGCCTATGTCTGTGTCTGTGTCCATGTCTGTGCCGGTGTCCATGTCTGTGCCTATGTCTGAGTCTGTGTCCATGTCTATGTCTGTGTCCATGTCTGTGCCTGTGTCTATGTCTGCGCCTATGTCTGGGTCTGTGTCCATGTCTATGTCTGTGTCCATGTCTGTGTCTGTCTCTATATCTGTGCCTAGTCTCTGTGTCTGTCTCCATGTCTGTCTCTATGTCTGTGTCTATATCTGTGCCTATGTCTGTGTCTGTGTCCATGTCTATGTCTGTGTCCATGTCTGTGTCTGTGTCTATGTCTGTGCCTAGTCTGTGTCTGTGTCCATGTCTGTCTCTATGTCTGTGTCTATGTCTGTGCCTGTGCCTATGTCTGTGTCTGTGTCTATGTCTGTGTCTATGTTGGTGTCTGTGTCCATGTCTGTGTTTATGTCTGTGTCTATGCTTGTGTCTATGTCTCTGCCTATGTCTGTGTCTATATCTGAGTCTGTGTCCATGTCTGTGTCTATGTCTGTGTCTATGTCTTGGTCAGTGTCCATGTCTTTGTCTATGTCTGTGTTCCTGTCTGTGCCTATGTCTGTGTCCATGTCTGTGCCTATTTCTGTGTCCATGTCTGTGTCTGTGTCCATGTCTGTGTCTATGTCTGTGTCCATGTCTGTGTCTGTGTCCATGTCTTTGCCTGTCTCTATATCTGTGTCTACGTCTGTGTCCATGTCTGTGTCTGTGTTCATGTGTGTGACTATGTTTGTGTCTGTGTCCATGTCTGTGCCTGTCTCTGTGTCCGTGTCTATGTCTGTGCCTGTCCATGTCTGTGCCTGTGTCCATGTCTGTGTCTATGTTTGTGTCCATGTCTGTGTCTGTGTCCATGTGTGTGCCTGTGTCCATGTCTGTGTCTAGGTCTGTGCCTATGTCTGTGTCTGTGTCCATGTCTGTGTACATGTCTTTGTCTATGTCTGTGTCCATGTCTGTGCCTGTGTCCATGTCTGTGCCTATGTCTGTGTCTGTGTACATGTCTGTGCCTATGTCCATTTCTTTGCCTTTGTCCATGCCTGTGGCTATGTCCATGTCTGTGCCTATGTCCATGTCTGTGCCTGTGTCCATGTCTGTGGCTGTGTCCATGTCTGTGCCTATGTCTGTGTCTGTGCCCATGTCTATACCCATGTCTGTCACTTTGACTGTGTCTGTGCCTGTGTCCATGTCTGTACCTATGTCTGTGCCTTTGTCCATGTCTGTGTCTGTGTCCATGTCTGTGCCCCTGTCTGTGCCCATGTCTGTGTCCATGTCTATGCCTATGTCCATGTATGTGCCCATGTCTGTGCCTGTGTCCAAGTCTGTGTAAATATTTGTGTCCATGGTTGTGTCCAAATCTGTCTCTGAGTCCATGTCGGTGTCCATGTCTGTGCCTATGTCTGTGTCTGTGTCCATGTCTGTGCCTGTGTCCATGTCTGTGCCTATGTCTGTGTCTGTGTCCATGTCTATGTCTGTGTCCATGTCTGTGCCTGTGTCTATGTCTGCGCCTGATTCTGGGTCTGTGTCCATGTCTATGTCTGTGTCCATGTCTGTGTCTGTCTCTATATCTGTGCCTAGTCTCTGTGTCTGTGTCCATGTCTGTCTCTATGTCTGTGTCTATATCTGTGCCTATGTCTGTGTCTGTGTCCATGGCTGTGCCTGTGTCCATGTCTGTGCCTATGTCTGTGTCGGTGTCCATGTCTATGTCTATGTCCATGTCTGTGTCTCTTTCTATGTCTGTGCCTAGTCTGTGTCTGTGTCCATATCTGTCTCTATGTCTGTGTCTATGTCTGTGCCTATATCTGTGTCTGTGTCTATGTCTGTGTCTATGTTGGTGTCTGTGTCCATGTCTGTGTTTATGTCTGTGTCTATGCCTGTGTCTATGTCTCTGCCTATGTCTGTGTCGATATCTGAGTCTGTGTCCATGACTGTGTCTATGTCTGTGTCTATGTCTGTGTCAGTGTCCATGTCTTTGTCTATGTCTGTGTTCCTGTCTGTGCCTATGTCTGTGTCCATGTCTGTGCCTATTTCTGTGTCCATGTCTGTGTCTGTGTCTATGTCTCTGTCTATGTCTGAGTCCATGTCTGTGTCGGTGTCCATGTCTTTGCCTGTGTCTATGTCTAAGTCTATGTCTGTGTCCATGTCTGTGTGTCTGTATCCATGTCTGTGTCTATGTCTGTGTCCATGTCTGTGCCTGTGTCCTGGTCTTTATCTAGGTTTCTGCCTATGTCTGTGTCTGTGTCCATGTCTGTGCCTATGTGTGTGTCTGTGTCCATGTCTGTGCCTATGTGTGTGTCTGTGTATATGTCTGTGCCTATCTCTGTGTCTGTGTCTATGTCTGTGTCCATGTCTGTGCCTGTGTCCATGTGTGTGCCTATGTCTGTGTCTGTGTCCATGTCTGTGCCTATGTCCATGTCTGTGCCTATGTCCATGTCTGTGAAAATGTCCATGTCTGTGCCTGTGTCCATGTCTATGACTGTGTCCATGTCTGTGTCTATGTCTGTTTCTGCATCCATGTCTGTGCCTATGTCTGTGTCTGTGTCCATGTCTGTACCCATGTCTATGCCTATGTCTGTGTCTGTGTCCATGTCTATGCCTATGTCTGTGCCTGTGTCCATGTCTGTGTCCTTTTGTGTGTCCATGTTTGTGCCCATGTCTGTGTCCATGTATGTACCCATGTCTGTGTCCATGTTTGTGCCCATGTTTGTGCCCATGTCTGTGCCTGTGTCCATGTTTGTGCCCATGTTTGTGTCCATGTTTGTGCCTATGTCTGTGCCTGTGTCCATGTCTGTGTCCATGTCTGTGTCCATGTCTGTGTCCATGTTTGTGCTCATGTCTGTGCCTGTGTCCATGTCTGTGCCTATGTCTGTGCCTGTGTCCATGTCTGTGTCCTTGTGTGTGTCCATTTTTGTGCCCACGTCTGTGTCCATGTTTGTACCCATGTCTGTGACCATGTTTGTGCCCATGTCTGTGTCCATGTTTGTACCCATGTCTGTGCCTGTGTCCATGTCTGTGTCTGTGTCCATGTCTGTGCCCATGTCTGTGTCCATGTCTATGCCTGTGTCCATGACTGTGCCTATGTCTGTGTCTGTGTCCAGGTCTGTGTCTAATTCTGTGCCTGTGTCCATGTCTTTGTCCATATCTGTGTCTGTGCCTGTGTCCATGTCTGTACACATGTTTGTGCCTGTATCCATATCTCTGTCTGTTTCCATGTCTGTGTCCATGTCTGTGCCCGTATCTGTGTCCATGTCTATGCCTGTGTCCATGTCTGTGCCTATGTCTGTGCCTGTGTCCATGTCTGTGTCTATGTCTGTGTCCATTTTTGTGCATAGGTCTGTGCCTGTGTCCATGTCTGTACCCATGTCTGTGCCTGTGCCCATGTCTGTGTCCATGTCTATGCCTGTGTCCATGTCTGTGCCTGTGTACATGTCTGTGTCCATGTCTTTGTCCATGTCTGTGCCCATGTCTGTGTCTGTGTCCATGTCTGTGCCTATGTCTGTGCCTACGTCTGTGTCTGTGTCCATGTCTGTGTCCATGTCTGTGTCCATGTCTGTGTCCAGGTCTGTGTCCAGGTCTGTGCCTGTGTCCATGTCTGTGCTTGTCTCCATGTCTGTGCCTATGTCTGTGTCTATGTCTGAGTCTGTGACTGTGTCTGTGCCTTTGTCTATGTCTGTGTTTATGTCTGTGTCCATGTCTCTGCCTATGTCTGTGTCTGTGTCCATGTCTATGTCTGTGTCCATGTCTGTGCCTGTGTCTATGTATGTATCTATGTCTGCGCCTATGTCTGTGTTTGTGTCTATGTCTGTGCCTATGTCTGTGTCTGTGTCTATGTCTGAGTTTATGTCTGTGTCTATATCTGTGTCTATGTCTGTGCCTGTGTCTGTGTCAGTGTCCATGTCTGTGTTTATGTCTGTGTCTATGTCTGTGTTCATGTCTGTGCCTGTGTCCATGTCTGTGCCTATGTCTGTGTCTGTGTCCATGTCCATGTCTATGTCTGTGTCCATGTCTGTGCCTGCGTCTATGTCTGTGTCTATGTCTGCGCCTATGTCTGTGTTTGTGTCTATGTCTGTGCCTATGTCTGTGTCTGTGTCTAGGTCTGTGTCCATGTCTGAGTTTATGTCTGTGTCTATATCTGTGTCTATGTCTGTGCCTGAGTCTGTGACTGTGTCTGTGCCTTTGTCTATGTATGTGTTTATGTCTGTGTCTATGTCTGTGTCTGTCTCTATGTCTGTGCCTATGTCTGTGTCTATGTCCATGTCTTTGTCTATGTCTGTGTCCATGCCTGTGTCTGTGTCTGTGCCTATGTCTGTGTCTATGTCTGAGTCTGTGTCCATGTCTGTGTCTATGTCTGTGTCTATGTCTGTGCCTATGTCTGTGTCTGTGTCTATGTCTGTGTCAATGTCTGAGTTTATGTCTGTGTCTATATCTGTGTCTATGTCTGTACCTGTGTCTGTTTCTGTGTCTGTGTCTGTGCCTGTGTCTATGTCTGTGTTTATGTCTGTGTCCATGTCTGTGCCAGTGTCCATGTCTGTGCCTATGTCTGTGCCTGTGTCCATGTCTATGTCTGTGTCCATGTCTGTGCCTGTGTCTATGTCTGTGTCTATGTCTGCGCCTATGTCTGTTGTCGCGATTTGGGTTAGATGGGGAGAATTCGACTGACACTCTTTCGAGGTCCGCTCCCACAATCGACGAACACACAAAAAAAATACTTGCACTCTAAAAACTAAATAAATCAATTGCTTTAATTTTTAGCAGAACTGTAGGGCAGTTTAATTACAGGAATTAATGTAACAAATATAATTATAAATATAAATATCAATTCAAAGGCAACTGAATCTAACTAATGAAACTACAGCTTTCTATAAAGAGTAACTTATTCACTCTAACTACTTGCAGGTCATATGAGTTGGATGCCAAATAGAATCCGCGCACGTATCGCGGATATAACAGTTTAAATTCTATTAATTCAATGAGACATGTTATGATATGGACATTTCCTCTAGACACGCCATGGAGAATGCTTGTACAACCATGCGTTGTCTGGCGGTAGCTCTGAAACTGTCTTCAAAAGTAAGTAGAACTGTTCACTTTCATCAGTACAAATTAGTATGAACTCTCACCATTAGGCCCTCACTGGGAGTGAAAGCGCTGGATGTAAACGCTGTGGGTTCATATCAAACCAAGTAGCTTAGGCTCTGGAGCTTTAAAATCATGGCGCTCCTCACAATATGGACTGCTCAACTGCGTCTCTATGTCTCTCATCTGGCTGAGGACTATCGCCGTCCGCCTCGTAAATGGATTGTCTACATGTGGCCTCTATCTAAGCTCTGCACGGGTTTAAATACTAAAGTTAAGTCTCGACCTTCCGTCCAGATTCATACATTTGATTGGTGCAGTCGCTTCAGCTCAGCCTGCAATATTAATTTATGCTTGTCATGGCCTTGCGCCAAAATCAAGGTCAATTTTACGGTCTAGACAAAATTTAAAATGCGAAACATTAACTACTAAAATCTTCAAACCCCGTGCTTTCTACTCTTATGCACGAATTTCCGAACGCCAACTAAGCGTCTAAATAAAATACCTTTACTCGCCCCTTATCTATGTTAATCAAAATCACGGGGTCGAGAACTGCTCTGTCATTCCTAGCTATACATTTATTCTATCTCGCCCCTCCTTCTCTCCATCCATCAGAAAAAAGGTGTTTCAAAACAAACTGTTCACGAGAACAGCTCAAGGACAAATTACGCTGGTTATAATCAACAAGATCGTAAAAATTAACTCACTGACGTCGTGACCTAGCACGGCATTTATGATCCTAATGTGATTGTAGCATCTGCGGGCTACCCCTTGCCCTCCCCGGGTTTTGTTGTTGTGCTGGTGGCTGAGCATGTGTCCACTACTTTTTCCATCTTATTGTTGACTACCGTCAGAGTGTGCTATACTCCGTGACCTGACCTTCTTTTCTAGTGAGTAGTTTTTTTCCTCGCTCGCTTGTTGTCAGGTGTTTTGACTCGTTCAGTAAATATTAGTATGTTCCCGAATATTCGATAACGTGGTGGAAACGAATGTTTACGCCAGATTTGGCCTTGAGTGATGTAACCTGATGACGTATTGATGCGTGATTGGTTAGTTTGTGCGAGGGCAAAGGTAACGTTTATTTCGGGAACTTTCTGTAGGAATGTTTATATATATAGACCTGTGTGAGTGGTTGGGGGGTGAGTAAGTGAGTTTCCTTTTGTGTGGCGTAGATATTTAGTTTCGCTGGTGTCTTCCTAGTAATTTATTGTTCACTATACAGTTATTAAACTTTAGTATTGTTTAATCTATCGTCGGATCTCGTGTTTATTTATTTTACAGCTGTAATAGTTTCGTTTTCTAAAGGGTTGTAGTTAGATCAACTAACTCCCCCCTACTATAACGTGCTAGAACAACCTCAGCTGTTACATATTGGGGGCTCGTCCGGGATCCGACCATATTCGAGCGGACCAGATCAAAATTACTAGATTTATTTACATAGTTTATTGTAGAATATCATCGACAAGCTATCTACAACATGTCGGAGGTTATTGGAAGGCTTAGCCAGGAAGCGGACGCTATGGAGCTCACTGGGCAGGAGAGACGGGAATACCTCCGTGAAGGCCTAGAAAGAGAAAGACAGCTGGAGGCTCAACGACAGGAGAAGGAGGCTGAACGACAGGCTCGGGAGAAGGAGATGAACCACGAGCTGGAGATGGAGAGGTTCCGCCATCAGGGTGGAGGCGAGTCGACGCAGGGGACCAGCCACGCCAGTTCTAAGAGACCCAAGCTACCTGCATTTCAGGACAAGAAGGACGATCTGGATAGCTGGTTGCTGCGGTTTGAGAGGTTTGCTGAGACAGCTGAATGGCCCAGATCCACCTGGACGACATCACTGTCTGCCCTGCTGACCGGGAGAGCTTTGGAGTGCTTCTGCAGACTACCGATCGACGAAGCCAAGGACTACGACAAGGTCAAGGAAGCGTTGCAGAAGAGGTACAACCTGTCAGAGGACGGATACAGACTCATGTTCAGACAAGGTAAGCCTGAAGATGGAGAAGATGTTGGAATGTTTTTGACCAGGATCAAGACCTATCTAGAGAGGTGGATAAAGCTGTCGAAGACGGAGGAGACCTACGAAGGAGTGAGAGATCTGTTCGTCAGAGAGCAATTCATGGATGCCTGCCCACCAGACCTTGCAACCCATGTGAGGGAGAGGAAACCAAAGACGCTACAGGACATCGCAGATTCAGCGGAGGCGTACCTGGTAGCGAGGAACCGGACGCTCAGCGGGAGCGCCAGACTGCAGAGCCGGCCAGTGCGACAGAGGCCCAACGGAGACAGAAGCCCACAGGTCTGCCATAGGTGCCAGAGGCCGGGACACAAGGCGACGGAGTGTCGTGCAAAGTTAAACGACAAAGGTGACTTGAAATGTTACCTTTGTGGAAAGCCAGGCCACGTTCGGAGGATGTGTCCAGCCCAGAAGGATATGGGACGAGGCAAGCCGAACAAGGCGGCGGCGGCCGTAGTTATAGCGGCGGACGAGTCGTCGAGACAGGATGCGACGACGGCTGACACCAGCATCAACGTTCAAGCGGTAATGAAGGACGGGAAGCTACAGTTAGCGGTGCCTGTTACGTGCGGAGGATGCAGTGACGGAAGGACCGTGGAGAAACTGAAGTTACCAGTGATGAAGGGCTTGATTGGAAATCGAGCGGTAGATGTCCTAAGAGATACCGGCTGTGAAGGTGTAGTGGTGCGGCGAGCACTGGTGGACGACGGACAGCTCACCGGTGGGAAGAAACTTATCGCGAGGATCGATAACTCCTTGCTAGCGGCGGAGGAAGCCGTTATCGACGTGAAGACGCCTTACCTGACGGGCAAAGTGACGGCGCTGTGTCTCCCGGAGACCATCTGCGACCTAGTAGTCGGGAACGTGGACGGAGCGAAGGATCCGTACGACCCTGATACTGAGGTGATGGTAGGAGCGGTGACCACGAGGGCCCAGGAGAAGAGGAAGGACCGGTCTACGTCGCTGAAGGTGCCGAGGGCAGAACGGCACGCGGGAGTGGATAGAGAGGAACTTATCCGACTCCAAGAAGAAGACGAAGTCATTAGGAAGTTAGAGCAGAAGAAGATCCCAACTAATAGAGGCAATAAATCTGTTCATTTTGAGAAACATGGAGGAGTACTGTACCGGATCTACAAGGACCTGAGACAGGCGACGGTTATAAGGCAAGTGGTATTATCCGAGAAACTGAGAGAGTATGTAATGAGTGTAGCCCACGACTCGATCGTCGGAGGACACCTCGGCGTGAAGAAAACCAAAGACAGAGTTATGAGCAATTTTTATTGGCCTGGAATTGAAGGTGACGTCGCGAGATACTGCCGCTCATGCGACATATGCCAGAGGACGGTGAACAAAGGAGCGACCCCAAAGGTGCACCTGCAGAGTATGCCAGTAGTGGACGTACCATTTAGGCGAGTGGCCGTGGACTTAGTAGGACCTATCGACCCCCCAAGTGAAGGTGGACATCGGTATATCCTGGTGTACATAGACTACGCTACTCGCTACCCTGAAGCCACACCCTTGAAGAAGATCGACGCAGAAACGGTAGCAGAAGCCTTAGTGAACATCTACAGCCGTTTGGGTGTGCCCGAAGAGATCTTGTCCGACCAAGGGACCCAGTTTATGTCAGATGTCATGAAGGAAACGAATAGACTACTGGGAATTCGACAGTCGACCACTACAGTCTACCACCCTATGTGCAACGGGTTGATGGAGCGATTCAACGGCACGCTGAAGAAAACATTGAGACGACTGTGCGCAGAGCAACCCAAGCAGTGGCACAGATACATCAACCCGCTGCTCTTCGCATATCGTGAAGTTCCCCAAGAGTCGACCAAGTTTGCCCCATTCGAGTTGCTGTATGGGAGAACTGTGAGAGGACCAATGCACTTATCCGACTCCAAGAAGAAGACGAAGTCATTAGGAAGTTAGAGCAGAAGAAGATCCCAACTAATAGAGGCAATAAATCTGTTCATTTTGAGAAACATGGAGGAGTACTGTACCGGATCTACAAGGACCTGAGACAGGCGACGGTTATAAGGCAAGTGGTATTATCCGAGAAACTGAGAGAGTATGTAATGAGTGTAGCCCACGACTCGATCGTCGGAGGACACCTCGGCGTGAAGAAAACCAAAGACAGAGTTATGAGCAATTTTTATTGGCCTGGAATTGAAGGTGACGTCGCGAGATACTGCCGCTCATGCGACATATGCCAGAGGACGGTGAACAAAGGAGCGACCCCAAAGGTGCACCTGCAGAGTATGCCAGTAGTGGACGTACCATTTAGGCGAGTGGCCGTGGACTTAGTAGGACCTATCGACCCCCCAAGTGAAGGTGGACATCGGTATATCCTGGTGTACATAGACTACGCTACTCGCTACCCTGAAGCCACACCCTTGAAGAAGATCGACGCAGAAACGGTAGCAGAAGCCTTAGTGAACATCTACAGCCGTTTGGGTGTGCCCGAAGAGATCTTGTCCGACCAAGGGACCCAGTTTATGTCAGATGTCATGAAGGAAACGAATAGACTACTGGGAATTCGACAGTCGACCACTACAGTCTACCACCCTATGTGCAACGGGTTGATGGAGCGATTCAACGGCACGCTGAAGAAAACATTGAGACGACTGTGCGCAGAGCAACCCAAGCAGTGGCACAGATACATCAACCCGCTGCTCTTCGCATATCGTGAAGTTCCCCAAGAGTCGACCAAGTTTGCCCCATTCGAGTTGCTGTATGGGAGAACTGTGAGAGGACCAATGCACATTTTACGACAACTATGGACCAAGGCCAGAGGTTTCTGCTATTGTATGACAGTACACAATACAGCCTGCTACTGTCAGGCCAGAGGTTTCTGCTATTGTATGACAGTACACAATACAGCCTGCTACTGTCACCCCCACTGTCTTGTGGGTCATCTCGGGAGAGAGGAAGACTAGGGGAAGGTAACCCTGAATACAAATACCACACTGCCTTGTGTGTTGCTATGATAGCAAAGGCTATGGGAGTAAACTCAGACAGAAAATCAGGAGTGGAGACCCGAAGGTGGTTGTCAGGGAGAACTGCATCAAACTGGCTTCCAGCATCTCCTGCAGCCGGACTAGTTCCAAATGCATTGACCTGGTCTCTCCCTTGGGTTTAACTAGAATGGCAGAGAGAGGGGTGGTGCCTCTGGGCAAAGCACCATCTCTTAAAAATAGCCCAGGCAAGGCAGCAAAACGAGGAGGCGTTTGCTCGGGCTTGGCAAGCGTCTGTCTCTCCTCTATAAGCCCACCCATTTCCGATTTGGAGAGGACACTCCAGCCATCCGTTACGGATGGGCACAACACGGGAGGTGGCAGTTACCGGTGATAAGCTCAATCCATTTGGCGTACGGATGAGCGCCAGGGGTCCCCTCTGTCGGTGGGAGCGGCTTTTCAGCTGCATTGATCAACTACCGCCCGCCGTAACCTGGGCAGCCCCCAGGCAGTTGGGTGTTGTTCCGCCACGTCAGCCTGCTTCATAAGGTGGCTGGAGCTAGACCAAAAGTCAAAAAGCTGACGTAAAGTGTGCACCTGGCAAAAACAGAAAAATACTAAAACTTGGTACCTGGAACGTCAGAACAATGCGCCCAGGCTTGCAACAGCAAGATCTCACTGATATTGACTCCATCAGGAAATCCCAAATTATTGATCGAGAACTTCAGCTACTAAACATCGACATCGCTGCCCTTCAAGAAACTCGACTTCCCGACTCCGGGTCAGTCAAAGAAGAAAACTACACCTTCTTCTGGCAGGGCCTTAGCAGCGAACAGCCGAGAATCCACGGCGTGGGCTTCGCCGTAAAAAACTCCCTTATCAATTCGATCGCAACTCCAATTGGAGTGTCAGAACGCATCATGACACTCAGACTGAACACCCGGTCTGGTTTTACCAACATTATCTGTGTCTATGCCCCAACACTTACCTCCTCTGACGAAACCAAAGACGTTTTCTACGAGGCATTGCAGAGGACTCTCCACAACATCCCTCTCACCGAAGGCCTGCTAATTCTGGGTGACTTTAACGCTCGAGTGGGAGCAGATCACTCCGCATGGCCAAAGTGCATTGGGCACTTCGGCATTGGCAACATCAACGAAAACGGGCAGCGCCTTCTGGAGCTATGCTCCGTAAACTCATTATGTGTTACAAACACGTACTTTGACCTTAAGAGATGCCAAAGAACATCATGGCGCCATCCCAGGTCTGGCCATTGGCATCAATTAGATCTTATTCTCTCAAGGAGGAAGAGTTTGGGCTGTATAAAAATAACTCGTTCCCTCCACAGTGCTGACTGTGACACCGACCATGCACTGGTAGTCAGCAAAATCAAAATTTCGGCCAAGAAAATATACAGATCAAAAGCCCCTTCAATCCCTAAGATCAATGTAACAGCAATCAGAGATGAATCAAATAGAAAGTCATTTGAAAAGTTATTTGCTGAAAGCATGGATAATGTCACCCAATGTGACTCGGTAGATGAAACATGGAACACTCTCAGTTCAAAAATTCATGACTGTGCCATCAAGTCTTTTGGACAGCATAAAGTTTCAAACAACGACTGGGTAGCCCAGAACAGCGAAATTCTCCTACCTCTCATTGAGCAAAAGAAATCTGCTTTCAATGAGTATAACAAAAATTGCAATCAGAGTACAAAAACTTGTTTGAAAAATGCAAAAGCTAAACTTCAGCTGGAGGTAAGACGTTGCGCCAACAAATACTGGACAGACTTGTGTAACAGCATACAAGAGGCAAATGAAAAGGGAGATATGAAAACCGCCTTTAGTCAGATGAAAGTAGCTCTTGGGCCAATCATCACCAAAAGCGCCCCACTTAAGTCTGTAAATGGTGAACCCATCACAGATAAAAATGAACAACTGAATAGGTGGGTAGAGCATTACTCTCTGTTGTATTCAACTGAGAAAAATATTCCACCAGATTTTGAGGAACACCTCCAAAAACTGCCAATAATGGCCGAACTTGACGCTGAACCTTCCTTAGTCGAGCTTTCCAATGCAATCGACCACCTGTCTGCTGGAAAAGCCACAGGAAGTGACAACATTCCTGCAGAGGTATTAAAAGACCTAAAAGGCCCACTATTACCACACCTGTATAATCTGTTACTGCAGTGTTGGAAAGAAGGCGTGATACCACATGATATGAGAGACGCCAAAATTGTCACACTTTACAAGAACAAAGGAGACAAAGGCGACTGCAACAACTATCGAGGCATATCCCTCCTCAGCATTACTGGAAAGGCTTTTGCTCGCGTCATCCTCTGCCGCCTTCAACAACTGGCGGAAAAAGTCTTACCAGAAACACAATGTGGCTTTCGAAGCAAACGATCAACTATTGACATGATATTTGCACTTCGGCAAATCCAAGAAAAATGTAAAGAACAAAACAGGCCGCTTATAACATGCTTTGTGGACCTAACAAAGGCTTTCGACACCGTAAGCCGATCTGGCCTGTATGCAGTCCTTAAATCCATAGGCTGTCCACCAACATTGCTAAAACTTATTGCATCCTTCCACACTGACATGAGGGCATGTGTCAACTTTGAAGGCTGCACATCCAATTCATTTGCTGTAAACAGCGGTGTGAAGCAGGGATGTGTTCTTGCTCCTACCTTATTTGGTATATATTTTGCAGCCCTACTCAAGAATGCCTTTGGTCAATGTTCAGGTGGAGTACTTATTAACACCAGAGTGGACGGCTCCATTTTTAATGTTGCCAGACTAAAAGCAAAATCTCGTACAGAGCATATTATGTTACAAGAGCTCCTCTTCGCAGATGATGCTGCAATCGTGGCCCACGATGAAACCACGCTCCAGGCTCTCATCAATAGCCTTGCCAAAGCCTGTGACAAATTCATGCTAAGGATCAGTGTCTCAAAAACTGTAGTTTTGACACAAGGCTTGAGAAACCCCAACCCAATCATGCTGAATGGCTCTCCTCTGGAGCAAGTGGGAAAATTCTGCTACCTAGGCTCAACCATCAGTGGTAGCACAGACATAACAACTGAAATAAATGCCAGAATAGGAAAGGCGGCCACAGCTTTTGGCAAACTCTCAAAAAGGGTGTGGAACAATAGCAAGCTGACCATCAAAACAAAGGTACTCGTGTACCAAACTTGCGTCCTAAGCACCCTGCTGTATGGCTCAGAGACATGGACCACCTACTCCAAACATGAAAGATCCCTCAACTCCTTCCACCTGCGCTGCCTACGCAAAATTCTCAAGATCAAGTGGCAAGACAGGATCTCAAATATCGAAGTTCTGAGCCAAGCCAACATTCCATCAACTCAGGCTCTCCTAGGCAAAAAAAGACTGCGGTGGCTTGGACATCTCCACCGTATGGAAAATGATCGCATCCCCAGACAAATTCTCTACGGGGAACTTGCTACTGGCAACCGACCCAGAGGTAGGCCACATCTGCGATTCAAAGACACTTGCAAGGTCACGATGAAAGCATTCAACATCGACCCCAATGAATGGGAGAACCTTGCAAATGATCGAAGCAGATGGAGACAAAAATTGCGCAGTGGCACGCTCGCAATAGACTTCAAGGCAAAAGAAACATACCTGACAAAACGACAGAGGCGGAATGAAAACACTCGCCAAAGTGAACCCAAAAGACTGACCTGCAATCACTGCCATCGCACTCTCGGGTCAAACATTGGTAGAATAAGCCACGAGAGAAGCTGTCAGTCAAAGTGAAAGTGAATATTCTAGCTGCTAAGACCGTCTGTAAAGACGCTAAAGGCCATATATGGACCAAGGACGTAGAGGAGCCGGAAACGAAGACCAGATACCGGTACGTCATGGAACTACGTGAGAGGCTGGAGGACACATGGAAGCTAGCGACGGAAGAACTCTCCAAGGCTCAAGGTAGACAGAAGACCTACTACGACCGGAAGGCGCGAGAGAGGAAGTTCCGCCCCGGAGATGAAGTGTTGGTGCTACTGCCGACGAACACTAACAAGCTCCTAGTCCAATGGAAGGGACCATATAAGGTAGTCTCAGTTGTCGGTGTTAACGACTATAGAGTCAAGATGGGTGCAAAAGAAAAGACCTTGCACGCCAACCTCCTCAAGAGATACATTCCAAGGACGTCAAAAGCAGCAGCAGTGGCAATGGAACCGAGACCTATTGTGACCGAGATGTGTGGGATGGACAGCAGTAGGAGAGATACCACGCCTGGACATGTCAACGCCATAAAGGACGGCGGCGGTGATAGTGCTGAGACTGTACTGGCAGAGGGCGACATGATGGACAAGAGTCAACCCGTGGAGTCAGCTGGCATGACAGTCATCGAGGACTGCGACCTGGAAGGCGACAACAGTGGAACGACGGAGGACCTTGCCGACCTAGGAAGCTGGAACCAGAATGAAGGCTACAGAGATGTCCAGTATGGAACGCAACTGACATCGGAACAACGTCAAGAACTCTGCAATGTGGTGAAGAATTACCAGCACGTCTTCACTAATCTTCCTGGATGCTGTCAGTTGGGTGAACATCGCATCGACCTGACGACAGAAGTACCAGTTCGTCAACGACCATACCCGGTGCACTACGCTATGCGCGACTCATTGAAGGAGGAGCTTAGCACCATGGAACGGCTGGGCATCATTCGAAGGAGCTCATCAGCTTATGCTTCACCTATTGTTGTCGTCAAGAAGAAGGACGGATCCAACCGAGTCTGCATCGACTACAGGAGGTTAAACAAGATCACAGTATTCGACCCTCATCCGACAGCAGCGCCATTAGAAGTGTTTCAGAGTCTCTCGAGAGGAAAATTATTCTCTCGGATTGACCTGAGCAAGGGATACTGGCAAGTGGAAGTTCGAGAGCAAGACATTCCCAAGACGGCGTTCGTCACCATGGGCGAACACTATGAATTCATTCGGATGCCTTTTGGGATGATGAACTCAGGAGCCACGCTGAACAGGATCGTAAAGCCATTGATCCGTGGAATGAACAATGTGACAGCATATGTGGACGACCTGCTGATTCATACAGAGACATTCGACGAGCATGTGAAGACTCTCAAGGACTTACTGCAGAGGATGGACCAAGCTGGATTAACTGCAAGACCATCGAAGTGTCTGATTGGAACGTCTGAAGTAGACTTTGTTGGACACTTAGTGGGAGAAGGTATGATTGGCCTGTTAGAAGAGAATGTATGTAAGGTACGAAACGCACCCAGACCCACCACTAAGAAGGAAGTGAAAGCATTCTTAGGATTAGTGGGATATTACCATGAATTTATTCCTAACTTTTCAGCGATTGCATCACCATTGTCTGATTTACTTAGAAAGGGTCAGCCCAATATAGTTCAGTGGGATGAAACGCAGGAGAAAGCGTATACCTCTTTGAAGAATGTCATTATCTCCAAACCCGTGTTATGTTTGCCAGATTTTTCCAAAGAGTTTGTCTTAGCAACTGATGCACCAGATCGCGGATTAGGCGCTAGTCTTATGCAGGAACACGAGGGAAAGTTGTACCCTGTGGCATATGCTAGTCGTAAGCTATTGCCTCGTGAGACAAAATATTCGGTCTCAGAGCGCGAATGTTTAGCTATTGTTTGGGCTGTAAAAAAGTTTACTTTGTATTTGTATGGAAAGGAGTTTGTGCTCCAAACTGACCATCGGTCATTAGAGTTTTTGAACTCTGCCAAGTTTGACAGTCCAAAGTTATTACGATGGAGTTTATTTTTACAGTCTTATCGATTTAGAATTCACTACGTAAAACGCAGAGAAAATGTCTGTGCCGATTTCCTGAGCAGGGTATTTTAAAGTAGTACACTATCAGTGAAATGCATTGTAACCCATACTTTTGCCTACTGGATGAATTTCTAGGACGGCAGTATTGTACTGTAATTGGGGACATAGTTCATCTGTGACTGAATATTGAATTGATGGCTGATAGAGAGTCATGATGTGTTAGTCACATTTTGATTTTATGCTATGTCATATTAGTTACCAATGGAACTTGGTGTAATTTTTGGAAAATGTAACCCAAATGGGGACTGCGAGCAAGCAGTGTTTGTGTTATATTGCAATGTTGTAACTTGTTTTGACCTAATATGATGAAGAAAAACCCTAATCAGTGGTCGGTATGTATTGTATTTTTGCCATTGTACGTATGAGTTATACATTTTGGAGATAACCATGTTATGTACAACAAGTTATATGCTATGATTCGTGCACGAAGCATTGTGTAAACGATGGGCCATCGTTTCACCTTATATGATTTGTAATAATATCATTGACCATTGTTTCACCACATTGGTGGCGTTGTGTTATTTTGACTAGTAGGCCTACTGTTAACCATTGGTTTGTCACAATGATGATACTGTATTAGTCATTGTATTAGTGATGCAAAGGATACTGCATTTGTATTGTATTTGTGATGACATTCGGGAAGACACTGAAATTGTTATTAATTGTAATAGAATTAGCAACTACCTTTGTGAGATTGGGAGTGCTATAAGATTATTTCACGATAGTGCAGACGCTGTATAATGTTTTTGGAGTTGAAAGATATTCAACTTAAATTGGGGAGTTGTGTAGCATCTGCGGGCTACCCCTTGCCCTCCCCCGGTTTTGTTGTTGTGCTGGTGGCTGAGCATGTGTCCACTACTTTTTCCATCTTATTGTTGACTACCGTCAGAGTGTGCTATACTCCGTGACCTGACCTTCTTTTCTAGTGAGTAGTTTTTTTCCTCGCTCGCTTGTTGTCAGGTGTTTTGACTCGTTCAGTAAATATTAGTATGTTCCCGAATATTCGATAACGTGGTGGAAACGAATGTTTACGCCAGATTTGGCCTTGAGTGATGTAACCTGATGACGTATTGATGCGTGATTGGTTAGTTTGTGCGAGGGCAAAGGTAACGTTTATTTCGGGAACTTTCTGTAGGAATGTTTATATATATAGACCTGTGTGAGTGGTTGGGGGGTGAGTAAGTGAGTTTCCTTTTGTGTGGCGTAGATATTTAGTTTCGCTGGTGTCTTCCTAGTAATTTATTGTTCACTATACAGTTATTAAACTTTAGTATTGTTTAATCTATCGTCGGATCTCGTGTTTATTTATTTTACAGCTGTAATAGTTTCGTTTTCTAAAGGGTTGTAGTTAGATCAACTAACTCCCCCCTACTATAACGTGCTAGAACAACCTCAGCTGTTACAGTGATCATGACATCTGTGTTTGTGTCTATGTCTGTGCCTATGTCTGTGTCTGTGTCTATGTCTGTGTCCATGTCTGAATTTATGTCTGTGTCTATATCTGTGTCTATGTCTGTGCCTGTGTCTGTGTCTGTGTCCACGTCTGTGTTTACGTCTGTGTCTATGTCTGTGTCTATGTCTATGCCTATGTCTCTGTCCTTGTCCATGTCTGTGTTTATGTCTGTGTCTATGCCCGTGTCTATGTCTGTGCCTATGTCTGTGTCTATGTCTGAGTCTGTGTCCATGTCTGTGTCTATGTCTGTGTCTATGTCTGTGTCTATGTCTGTGCCTATGTCTGTGTCAGTGTCCATGTCTTTGTCTATGTCTGTGTCCATACCTGTGTCTGTGTCCATGTCTGTGCCTATGTCTGTGTCCATGTCTGTGCCTATGTCTGTCTCCATGTCTGTGTCTATGTCTGTGTCTATGTCCATGTCTGTGTCTGTGTCCATGTCTGTGCCTATGTCTGTGTCTGTGTCCATGTCTGTGCCTGTCTCTGTGTCTGTGTCTATGTCTGTGTCTATGTCTGTGCCTGTCCATGTCTGTGCCTGTGTCCATGTCTGTGTCTATGTCTGTGTCCATGTGTGTGTCTGTGTCCATGTCTCTGCCTGTGTCCATGTTTTGTCTAGGTATGTGCCTATATCTGTGTCTGTGTCCATGTCTGTGCCTATGTCTGTGTCCATGTCCATGTCTGTGCCTATCTCTGTGTCTGTGTCCATGTCTGTGCCTGTCTCTGTGTCTGTGTCTATGTCTGTGCCTGTCCATCTCTGTGCCTGTGTCTACGTCTGTGTCCATGTCTGTGCCTATGACTGTGTCTGTGTCCATGTCTGTGTCTAGTTCTGTGCCTATGTCTGTGTCTCTGTCCATGTCTGTGCCTATGTCTGTGTCTGTGTCCATGTCTGTGACTGTCTCTGTGTCTGTGTCTATATCTGTGCCTGTCCATGTCTGTGCCTGTGTCCATGTCTGTGTCTATGTCTGTGTCCATGTGTGTGTCTGTGTCCATGTCTCTGCCTGTGTCCATGTTTTGTCTAGGTATGTGCCTATGTCTGTGTCTGTGTCCATGTCTGTGCCTATGTCTGTGTCCATGTCCATGTTTGTGCCTATGTCTGTGTCCATGTCTATGTCTGTGCCTGTCCATCTCTGTGCCTATGTCCGTGTCCATGTCTATGTCTGTGCCTGTCCATCTCTGTGCCTATGTCTGTGTCCATGTCTATGTCTGTGCCTGTCCATCTCTGTGCCTATGTCTGTGTCCATGTCTATGTCTGTGCCTGTCCATCTCTGTGCCTATGTCTGTGTCCATGTCTATGTCTGTGCCTATGTCTGTGTCCATGTCTATGTCTGTGCCTGTCCATCTCTGTGCCTATGTCTGTGTCCATGTCCATGTCTGTGCCTATGTCTGTGTCCATGTCTATGTCTGTGCCTGTCCATCTCTGTGCCTATGTCTGTGTCCATGTCTATGTCTGTGCCTGTCCATCTCTGTGCCTAAGCCTGTGCCTGTCCATGTCTGTGCCTATGTCTGTGTCCAAGTCTATGTCTGTGTCTTTGTCCATGTCTATGTCTGTGTAACTATGTGTCTCCGTCTATGTTTATGTCTGTGTCTGCATCATTGTGAGTGATTTTTTTTTTTACCAGTACTGAAAAGGTTTAGGGCAATGTTTCATATGTACAAAACTGAAGTCTATGTTTGAGAACATAGAAATGGTGCAGTAATGTACATATCCATGTCTACATTATTGTATGTCTTTTTTTCTCCAAAATTATCAAATGTAAACCAAAGTACATGTACATCTCTAACGCAGATAGGACACTCCAGATGTTATCTGGGTTGTGTTTTTTTTTTTATTGGTATTCTTTCTTCCTACTGAGAGGAGTTTTAAAAAAATGATTATGTTCATTGTTATCTCGCCATTGATAGCCGGGTACATCTCGACCATAAGACGCTGTTTTGTACTGTTTCAGATACCGCTTTCCCAATCTTCTCCTTTCTAGTTGTGGTTTAAAAAGAAAGTAAATTTTCTCAAACTAAATGTCAGTTTATATGAAATGTAGCTAGTCTCAGCGACAATGACTCCTTGGCTTCATGATGTAACTCTATTGAAATAATATTCTTTGTCACCTTCAAACATTTTACTTTTTCCTCAGTCTCAACTACCACTGGAACTGCTGACATTAGAGAGAAATTATGGCGTTTCAGGAAGCTTGCATGCCAGTGGTTTTTTAAACTTGTACAGGGACAATCGTGCACGGGGTTTAATTAAAGAAAATGTTTTTTATAAACAGGGACAAAAATCTTCGACACTCTTACATTGCCAAAATATGAACTGATAATGTGAGATTCCAAAATTCCAGAGTTCTGTTTAATTTAAGTCTAATAAACTTCAGATCTCTGACTCAGGGACTGGCCAGTTACACTGTTTGTCTGGGATAATTGTTTCTTCACTTTTCTTTATGTAATAATTTATGTTTTTAAAAAACAGGACCATTTAAGGTCGTGAAATCATGCGCGCTGCTGATTATATATGTGGGGGTGGAGGGGGGGGGGCAATAGAGAGAGAGAAATACAGAGAGAAAGAGAGAGCGCGAGAGAGAGGGAGAGAGAGAGAGAGAGAGAGAAAGATAGATAGAGAGAGAGAGTGTGTACTCCACCAATTATTGGAATAAGAAAGGCAAGTACAATACTGGCGGGCCCACATCAAACAGAATGCAACTGAGCTGTACAATTAGGACTTGTGTAAGGCAGTGATCTCCTCACAGTTTGTCTGTTGCTGTCATAGCAAACCAGTCGGCGCCCGTACCCTCGCCTACACCCCGGTGACATCGTGACTAACCATTTCTTTATCACTGGGTCACCAAGTGTCACATAGGATCTTGACATTCACTTTAGCTGATATATTAAGCGGGCCATACAACTTTTTCAACCGGCCATCAAAAAGTATTCAGTGTAGCATGACTTTTGTCAAATAATCAAGACTCTGTGGCCCAGACAGTGACCATGAAAAGTTGTTGAAGTGTGGCAGTTTTTGTTGATAATGATAGAAAAATGTTCGATATGAGAATTATTGATCATGCTGGACTTGCAGAGTCACATCTTCCTGGCACTTCTTGTTGGCACATCTTGTTGACAGTTCTTGTTGACATTTCTTGTTGACAATTCTTGTTGACAATTCTTGTTGACAGTTCTTGTTGACAATTCTTGTTGGCAATTACTGTTGACATTTCTTGTTGACAATTTTCGTTGACAATTCTTGTTGACAGTTCTTGTTGACAATTCTTATGGACAATTCTTGTTGACAATTTTTGTTGACAATTCTTGTTGACAATTCTTGTGGATAATTGTTGTTGGTAATTAATGTGGACAATTCTTGTGGACATTTGTTGTGGACAGTTCTTGTTGACAATTGTAGTTGACAATACTTGTTGACAATTCTTGTGGACAATTCTTGTTGATAATTCTTGTTGACAATTGTAGTTGACAAATCTTGTGGACAATTCTTGTTGGCAATTCTTGTTGGCAATTCTTGTTGACAGTTGTTGCTGACAATTGTTGTTGACAATTCCTCTTGGCAATTGTTGTTGACAATTCCTGTTGACAATTGTTGTAGACAATTGTTGTTGACAATTCTTGCTGGCACCTGTTGTTGGCAATTCTGGCTAGCACTCCCAGCTCGCAGTTGCTGCTTCTGGTTGAGATAGCAAAGCCATAAGGTGTAAGTTACATGTGTGAAGGTCCTGGATATAGTTAAAATCCTTAGGTTATGCTGTACACAGCTTTTAATCAGCACAAAAAGAAATTGTGGTTTATCGTGATACATGTATGAAACCTTTATGTGCAGATATATCTCATTTTGATACACCATGAAGGACAGAGAAAAGGGAACTGAATTCATCAGTTGTGTTTGGAGAGTCCGTCGTGTTTTCTATGACATCTCTAACTAAATACCGCGACCTTTCCATTTGACTTTGCATTTGGAAACCTCAGATCTATTCCAAGAAATCTACCCTGAAAATTTGATCTGAAATTCCATGAACTGAAAATGTTTAAGGAAAATGAGAACGGCCAGTCAGCTGACATGCAAAACGGTGTAGTCGATAACGGTCGAGTTAAAGATGAAAAGGAAGAGATGATGACTAAAGACGACGAGATGGACGCTGACAGCGACAACGAGGGAGTTCCGGTAGACACAGGATGGGCATGGGTCATCGCTATTAGTAAGTGTTATTTTGTTCAGTTGCCATTCTCTATTCTGAGATGCTTTTGTTCATTTTCAAATACCGTTTCAATTTTTTTTCCAATTTGACAAATGGCATAAAGTCCGAATGTTTGTCATATTCTTAATTGTCTTGGAATTTATTGATGTGTATTTTTGTCCAAGCCCATGCATAGCTTTGCCAAACATAACTTGGTTTAAATGTCTCGTTTAATTTGAATAAATATCAGTGTCTTGCTAAGTGTAACTTTGTGCTCATAAAACAAATGTCATGATCTGTATAAAATAAATGTCCATAAGAAATAAAACTAGTCCAACGCATTCATTATTTTTTGGAGTGACCATAATTTAACATGAACGGGACGGAGTTGTTTGGATTGTCGTGACCAACTTGTTATGTGATGTTGTCGCCAAGGAAACTCTTTCTGTGACCACTTCACTGACCCCCGCCATGGCAGCAGAATGCATTTGTTGCTACTGTAAACAAGCTCTGTGTTCACTATTTGATGTCGGCCATGTTTTTCATATAACTGCCAGAAGAAAACATTTTTATTTCAAGCTCTGCAAATATCCAAAAAAAAACATTTCCTGTTAAAGTAAATAAAATTTCACCGTGATTGATCCAGGCAGGCCAGAGATTGTAAAACCATGCAATTGACAATAAACAACATTCCCGTCCAAATTCTAACCCTGAAACTTAACCAAAAACATTCTGTGTACAAACAAAACCCAATTTTAGCCACAATGCTCAGATCGTCACTGTTTTAGAAATCCAACTGCTGGTGACAGATGGAGTCAACTTGGGATTTATGCAAAGAAAATTGCTACAGCTAAACCTGAAGTTTGCCGGAATCCATTTAATTCAGTTTTTTTTCTCAGTTGTGTTTTGTGATTCAATTTTTGTCTCTAACTCATTATTCAATTCATCTCCCGTCTTTCAATTCTGCCACCCATTTTTCTCACTTTAACTGTCACGTTTTGCCTCAGTGTGCAACTAACACAGACACACAGGAGAATCATTTGAGACAACTACCACAGACATACAGGAGAACCATTTGAGACAACTACCACAGTCACACAGGAGAACCATTTGAGACAACTACCACAGACATACAGGAGAACCATTTGAGACAACTACCACAGACATACAGGAGAACCATTTGAGACAACTACCACAGACATACAGGAGAACCATTTGAGACAACTACCACAGACACACAGGAGAAACATTTGAGACAACTACCACAGACATACAGGGGAACATTTGAGACAACTACCACAGTCACACAGGAGAACCATTTGAGACAACTACCACAGACACACAGGAGAACTATTTGAGACAACTACCACAGACATACAGGAGAATCATTTGAGACAACTACCACAGACATACAGGAGAATCATTTGAGACAACTACCACAGACATACAGGAGAACCATTTGAGACAACTACCACAGACACACAGGAGAACCATTTGAGACAACTACCACAGTCACACAGGAGAATCATTTGAGACAACTCCCACAGTCACACAGGAGAATCATTTGAGACAACTACCACAGACATACAGGAGAACCATTTGAGACAACTACCACAGTCACACAGGAGAATCATTTGAGACAACTACCACAGTCACACAGGAGAATCATTTGAGACAACTACCACAGACATACAGGAGAACCATTTGAGACAACTACCACAGACACACAGGAGAACCATTTGAGACAACTACCACAGACATACAGGAGAACGATTTGAGACAACTACCACAGACACACAGGAGAACAATTTGAGACAACTACCACAGTCACACGGGAGAATCATTTGAGACAACTACCACAGACATACAGGAGAACCATTTGAGACAACTACCACAGTCACACAGGAGAACCATTTGAGACAACTACTACAGACATACAGGAGAATCATTTGAGACAACTACCACAGTCACACAGGAGAATCATTTGAGACAACTACCACAGTCACACAGGAGAATCATTTGAGACAACTACCACAGACATACAGGAGAACCATTTGAGACAACTACCACAGACATACAGCAGAACCATTTGAGACAACTACCATACACACACAGGAAAATCATTTGAGACCACTACCACAGACACAGAAAAACCATTTGAGACAACTGCCATAGACACACAGGAAAACCATTTGAGACAACTACCATAGAAACACAGGAGAAAAACCGAGACAAGACCCGCGTGTCGTCTACCCCTACCCCCACCCTTTGCAATACAGTGTGAGAAAATCAAGAACGGAAACATTTATTTCACGGGGGTTCTCCTGCTTTAAACATCTCCTCGACTCCTAACATTTTCATCTTGTTTTCTTCCCCCATGTGTGCATGTGATGTTTTCTTCCCCCAGGTGTACATGTGTTGTTTTGTTCCCCAGGTGTACATGTGATGTTTTCTTACCCCATGTGTACATGTGATGTTTTCTTCCCACAGGTGTATATGTGATGTTTTCTTCCCTCCATGTGTACATGTGATGTTTTCTTCCCCCAGGTGTACATATGATGTTTTCTTCCCCCAGGTGTACATATGATGTTTTCTTCCCCCAGGTGTACAGGTGATGTTTTCTTCCCCCAGGTGTACATGTGATGTTTTCTTCCTCCAGGTGTACATGTGATGTTGACATTGATCTTCGGATTCGACAGGGCTATGTCTGTTTTATTTGTGGATTTTACTGAACAATTTGAACAGTCAGCGACGGTCATCTCTTTGATGTTTACAGTAGAAGCCTTGTCTTCCAGCATTAGTGGTCAGTTGTACATGTATTAGTGAATTTTATTAAAACAGTACATGGACATTACATACACAGTCTACCTTTGTACCACGTGGTGCCACCTTATTATAAATAATGTATTTATGAAGTCTGAAGGATCAGTAGAATGGCTAGGCTGGGGAGGCTGCTGGCTGACTCTTTCTGATACCTCTGACTTGATGTATTTATCTAACACATGACTCACTCCACTGGACAATCCAAATAATATTAAACATTTTCTGCTGATCATGCTGTAACGTCCGTGTAATTTTGAAATAAAATTTAGCCAGAAACTGTTTGAGTTACTGAGGCAACTTTCTAATTGTGATATCATGGGGATTATAGTTTAAAAGACCAATTTTTCGAATCATCTCTGATTTCTTCTTCAGGGTAAAGTAGATTTACATTTTGTACAGTGATACTTTCTGTTATTTAGACACAATTTGTTGCTCCCCGTGATTTAGACTTACGGTGGTACTTTCCGTGATTTAGACGCACAGTGATACTTTCAGGAATTTAAATTCACAGTAGTACTTTCAGTAATTTAGACTCGCTGTTATAATCCCATTCCTAATATTATCGATGGTGTTATAATGTTGTGTTGGGGTATGTGTTCGACTGCATATTTTTTTTATGTTAAATTTAAAACTTCACTTTCAGACCATGTCAAATACTAAAGGACAAGGTGTATACATTTCAACATCAGACCTGCAGGGCCACATTTTATTTACGCTAAGTACACTAACAATTTCGACTAGATCTATTTATGTAGTAAGGATAAATATCAGCAGCATCAATTTCATAATCAATAATACTTCATTACAAGTCTAGCTCTAGGGTTCCTATAATATCATTTAACTTCTGTTCTCTCTACTTATCTAACTAAATTATTTCTACCTCCAAGAACTGGACTGCTTACTGTATGTCAATATATTAATAGGCCTATAGTCTCTGGAGACGTAAGGTCATCTCAGATAGCCTAATTAAACTTATAGGTCTAGGCCCCGCCCGTCGAAGTGACGTCGGCACAGTTAAATATAATTCAAGGGTGGGCTGGCAAGAATCACAGCTAAATCTATATATTTTGCATCTTGCATTCTCCGGCAAGCAATCCTGGTATATGCATCATACTCTCCTACTGGATAAATGTCATGCTCTTCCCATCAATTTCATTGTCGATGTCATCAAGAGATTCTATCTTCAATTACTTACGATTGTCCTGGCCTATGGCCAGGAACAATGGACAGTAGCGTTGGACAAATTCAGGCATATGGATCATAAACTAGATTGTCAACGTTCGAGGTGAGTAAGGTCTTGGGGATAATAGCGCATTCGACTAATCGAAAGGCCACTCACAGTCGTCCAGGCACAATCATAATAATTAATAACACACTTGTTGAATATATATATCAGGCCTGAAGGGCCATACTACTTTATTACTACGGATACAATAGGTATGATTGCAGATACAATAATGTGTTTGCAGATACAATAGATAGGATTGCAGAATACAATAAATATGATTGCAGATACAATGGATAGGATTGCAGATACAATAAATAGGATTGCAGAATACAATAAATATGGTTGCAGATACAATAGATAGGATTGCAGATACAATAAATATGGTTGCAGATACAATAGATAGGATTGCAGAATACAATAAATATGGTTGCAGATACAATAGATAGGATTGCAGAATACAATAAATATGGTTGCAGATACAATAGATAGGATTGCAGAATACAATAAATATGGTTGCAGATACAATAGATAGGATTGCAGAATACAATAAATATGGTTGCAGATACAATAGATAGGATTGCAGAATACAATAAATATGGTTGCAGATACAATAGATAGGATTGCAGATACAATAAATAGGACTGTCTTAATTAGTGGCTACATCAAAGCCCCGTTGTGGGAACTCCAGCTTGTCGCTGAACTTATTAACTGTAATTCAAAAGTTCTAATCTCACATGGGATACAACTAAGGCATTCAATATAACATGAGATACAATATCTACGTACTACGTCTACAAAAGATTATTTTTCTACGATTGACTTCAATACTTCTTTCTTTCCACACACACTATCATTCTACACTGTATTAATCCTGTCTCTATTGTGAGGATTGCCAGGTGGCTTTCCTACTACTCAGCTTCCTCACTGGGCTGATCTAGTAATTCCAGTCTCTATTGTGTGGACTTATGAATTGCCTACCATTATACGCTCGTAGCCAAGTACGAGCGTAGATCCAAAGGACACGGTTCGCACTTTTGGCCTAGTGCGACGAGGCGTTTATCAATTCTCTGGATGACGACACGGTCACTCCACTTCGACTTCACTTGTATCTATTCTGTCTGTGCTCGACTCCTATTGTCAGGCCCTGGAGCTCGAGCCGAGAGGAACCTCACTGGATCGAATGATTTCCACAGCCGTTCTCTGCTTAAACAATGGCGACTTAAGCTTATATATCTCCAGCCAAACCCCGTGAAAGTTTCTTGTCTCACCTTCCGAAATCATGCCGGGTTCACGTGCCCCGTGCACTGCTTGCAAAACTCACCGCCTTAGGGCGTGAGTCCACTAACCTATAAAATCCCACCTTTTTATTCTAAGGGTCGGATCACCCTAACACTACTCACTGGATCCCAAAAATGAGATCATGACATAGATCTTCATCTAGCCATGTTGTATTTTTAAATATTAAAAGATTCATTCAAGTAGAATCATCACTGACCCCTTCGCAGATGGACGTTCTGCCTGGAATGGAGTCCCCCCGTCAGCTGCTCTCTCGGCTGCCTATTGATTATCAATACGCCTGCATTGATTGGTTATCAACTTAACGGCTAAGTGACGTAGACAAATAAGTTCTCACCCCCACGTTGAAAACGGGGTGTTAATCTTCATCGATAGCACATTATATTTCCATCTTGATATCCACCATCTCCCCGAGTATATATATTCCCGCTGATTATCTATAGCCCATTCACCATAACACCAGTGATATTCTATTTACTAGAATACTACTGTTCATCTACGCCTTCCTGTTGTTCAATAGTTCCCTCTTGCTTAAAATGACGTCATCAAAAAATACCGTCCTTGCATCCTTGACCTTATCTACAAATGACGTATTCCACATGTTATACATATTCACCCTCTAGGTTGTATTAATTAAGTTATTACCCTTTAACAACATTTGGTCTTGACACTCGCAGTGGTACTTTCGGTGATTTAGTCTTAAAGCGGTACTTTCAGTAATTTAGACTTACAGTGGTACTTTCCAATTTCATTGTGGTTTTTTTTGTTGTTGTTTTTCCAGTTTTGTTCATCGCCAGTAAAATCATGCCAAGATTCAGTGTCAGAAGTATCTGTTGTGTGGCTGGTATTTCTACATCAATGGTCACCATCTGCATTTCTCGAGCACCAAACATCATCCTTTTCTTGCTGCTGTTTGTCTTTAAAGGTAATCACAATTACATGTTTTTCATCATCTGTTTGCAATAATTAGTTTCATAACCATCAACTGTTCGAGCACGCAAAGTTCGTGGACATCTGAAAAAGTTGTTTAACTATACAGATTTTGATCTATGAAAGAGCTCCTGGCTCCCCGTAAATCCAATGTGATCATTATGAAAAATGTTTGAGGGAAATCGTCGATCGTCCTTGTACCGAATTTTGTTGATTTTACCTTACACCTGGTGTTGCCGCTTATAAGGCTGCAATAGAACATTTTTTGTTTTGATCTCTTTTGAAACACTTCCAGTCATATTATTGGTATATTTTCTTTATTTAAAAAACACAAAATTTATCTTAAATTGGATATTTTAGTATCTCTCAAGATGTGATAGATTTTCTCAGCTGGTGATCCTCCCAGGCCGCAGGGCTAGCAGTGCAACCATCATCTAGCTCTCGTGACGTAAAACACACGATGAAAAGCAACAGGTCCATCGACCTAATTTTATTCTAGGGAAGGTAATTAGGGGGGGGGGGTGTGAAGATCTGGAGGTGTACGGAAAAAATTAAAACGCGCCCCTCCCCCACGTGTCTGAGAAACCAACCAAAGAAATAACCAACCAAATATATAACCAACCAACCAACCAAAGACATAAACAACCAACCAAAGAAATAAACAACCAACCAACCAACCAAAGACATAAACAACCAACCAAAGAAATAACCCACCAACCAACCAAAGACATAACCAACCAACCAAAGAAATAACCCACCAACCAACCAAAGACATAACCAACCAACCAAAGAAATAACCAACCAACCAACCAAAGAAATAACCAACCAAAGACATAACCAACCAATCAAAGAAATAACCCACCAACCAACCAAAGAAATAACCAACCAACCAACCAAAGAAATAACCAACCAACCAAAGAAATAACCAACCAACCAACTAAAGACATAAACAACCAACCAACCAAAGAAATAACCAACCAACCAAAGAAATAACCAACCAAACAACCAAAGACATAAACAATCAACCAAAGAAATAACCAACCAACCAGCCAAAGACATAAACAACCAATCAATCAAAGACATAACCAACCAACCAAAGAAATAACCAACCAACCAAAGACATAAACAACCAACCAATCAAAGACATAACCAACCAACCAAAGAAATAACCAACCAACCAACCAAAGACATAAACAACCAACCAAAGAAATAACCAACCAACCAAAGAAATAACCAACCAACCAACCAAAGACATAAGCCACCAATCAAAAAAAGAAATAACCAACCAACCAAAGAAATAACCAACCAACCAACCAAAGAAATAACCAACCAACCAAAGACATAAACAACCAACCAACCAAAGAAATAACCAACCAACCAACCAAAGACACAAACCACCAACCAACCAAAGAAATAACCAACCAAACAAAGAAATAACCAACCAACCTACCAAAGACATATACAACCAACCAAAGAAATAACCAATCAACCAACCAAAGGCATAAACAACCAACCAAAGAAATAACCAAACAACCAAAGAAATAACCAACCAACCAACCAAAGGCATAAACAACCAACCAGAGAAATAACCAAACAACCAAAGAAATAACCAACCAACCAGCCAAAGAAACAACCAACCAACCAAAGACATAACCAACCAACCAAAGAAATAACCAACCAACCAAAGAAATAACCAACCAAAGAAATAACCAACCAACCAAAGAAATAACCAACTAACTAAAGACATAACCAACCAACCAAAGAAATAACCAACCAACCAACCAAAGAAATAACCAACCAACCAATCAAAGAAATAACCAAACAACCTAAGAAATAACCAACCAACCAAAGAAATAACCAACCAACCAAAGAAGTAACCAACCAACCAAAGAAATAACCAACCAACCAAAGAAATAACCAACCAACCTACCAAAGACATATACAACCAACCAAAGAAATAACCAATCACCCAACCAAAGGCATAAACAACCAACCAAAGAAATAACCAAACAACCAAAGAAATAACCAACCAACCAACCAAAGGCATAAACAACCAACCAAAGAAATAACCAAACAACCAAAGAAATAACCAACCAACCAGCCAAAGAAACAACCAACCAACCAAAGACATAACCAACCAACCAAAGAAATAACCAATCAACCAAAGAAATAACCAACCAACCAAAGAAATAACCAACCAACCTACCAAAGACATATACAACCAACCAAAGAAATAACCAATCAACCAACCAAAGGCATAAACAATCAACCAAAGAAATAACCAAACAACCAAAGAAATAACCAACCAACCAACCAAAGGCATAAACAACCAACCAAAGAAATAACCAAACAACCAAAGAAATAACCAACCAACCAGCCAAAGAAACAACCAACCAACCAAAGACATAACCAACCAACCGAAGAAATAACCAACCAACCAAAGAAATAACCAACCAAAGAAATAACCAACCAACCAAAGAAATAACCAACTAACTAAAGACATAACCAACCAACCAAAGAAATAACCAACCAACCAACCAAAGAAATAACCAACCAACCAATCAAAGAAATAACCAAACAACCTAAGAAATAACCAACCAACCAAAGAAATAACCAACCAACCAAAGAAGTAACCAACCAACCAAAGAAATAACCAACCAACCAAAGAAATAACCAACCAACCAACCAAAGGCATAAACAACCAACCAAAGAAATAACCAAACAACCAAAGAAATAACCAACCAACCAACCAAAGGCATAAACAACCAACCAAAGAAATAACCAAACAACCCAAGAAATAACCAACCAACCAACCAAAGAAATAACCAACCAACCAAAGAAATAACCAACCAAAGAAATAACCAACCAACCAAAGAGATAACCAACTAACTAAAGACATAACCAACCAACCAAAGAAATAACCAACCAACCAACCAAAGAAATAACCAACCAACCAATCAAAGAAATAACCAAACAACCTAAGAAATAACCAACCAACCAAAGAAATAACCAACCAACCAAAGAAGTAACCAACCAACCAAAGAAATAACCAACCAGTCAAAGAAATAACCAACCAACCAAAGAAATAACCAACCAACTAACCAACCAAAGAAATAACCAACCAATCACCAAAGACATAAACCACCAACCAACCAAAGAAATAACCAACCAATCACCAAAGACATAAACCACCAACCAACCAAAGAAATAACCAATTAACCAACCAAAGAAATAACCAACCAACCAATGACATAACCACCCAACCAACCAAAGAAATTACCAACCAACCAAAGAAATTACCAACCAACCAAAGAAATAACCAACCAACCAAAGAAATAACCAAGTAACCAACCAAAGAAATAACCAACCAACCAACCAAAGAAATAACCAACCAACCAACCAAAGAAATAACCAACCAACCAAAGAAATAACCAACCGACTAACCAAAGAAATAACCAACCAACCAAAGAAATAATCAACCAACCAACCAACCAACCAAACGACCGACCGACTGATTAACCAACCAAACAACCAATCAACCAACCAACTAACCAACCGGCCGACTGATCGATCGCGATTGATCGATCAATGTTTCAATCAGTCAACCAACCACTGCAGGGATCTTAGGAATTTATTCACAGTTGATGGTCAATGCAGTTAAGTAACACTGGCAGGTCCTCCAGCACATCCAATAGGAATGTTAAAGTGTCTGTTTCTTGCTGTCGCTCTGCCAGGTGTATGTTTCCAGGCTGTCATGGTGGGATGTTTGAGTATGATTGGCTACTATTTCAAGACGAGACGAGCGCTCGCGTCATCAATAGCCAGTGCAGGACTTTGTATGGCCTATATCAGCATTGCACCAATCACAGAGATGCTCCGGTAAGTAGTTACACACCTCTGATTTGATATTCATCTACTGCATGTGTACATTTGCAGTGAGTGACGGATTTCCATTGTGCAGGCAGTGACGGATGTCCATTGTGCAGTGAGTGACTGATGTCCATTGTGCAGTCAGTGACGGATGTCCATTGTCTAGTGAGTTACGGATGCCCATTGTGCAGTCAGTGACTGATGTCCATTGTGCAGTGAGTGACGGATGTCCATTGTGCTGTCAGTGACTGATGTCCATTGTGCAGTCTGTTACTGATGTCCATTGTGCAGTCAGTGACTGATGTCCATTGTGCAGTCAATGACTGAGGTCCACTGTGCAGTCAGTGACTGAGGTGCACTGTGCAGTCAGTGACTGATGTCCATTGTAAAGTCAGTTACTGATGTCCATTGTGCAGTCAGTTACTGATGTTCATTGTACAGTCAGTTACTGATGTCCATTGTGTAGTGACTGACTGATGTCCACTGTGTATTGAGTGTCTGATGTCCATTGTGCAGTCAGTGACTGATGTCCAGATCACAGGAAATGAAGACAGAAATTTTTCATGCTGCAGCTAAGGAGGAAAAGAGAAATCCAGAAAACACAGGAGAAGCTGAAGCAAATCAGTTGGAAAGGGAAGAGAAAAAATCTCCTACCGGGATGTATATATATACTGTAGTAGTCAAACGACTGCATGTCTTCCATCAACGTGCATGAAAAGTCAGATTTAACTTTACAGTTTGTGTTTCAGAATTGATCGGTGCATTTTTCATTGATTATGTGACGTGACATAAACTTGTAGTGTGCACTTTATAATGTCGCTTATGTCCTTCCAGAAAGAGAGAGAGAGAGAGAGAGAAAGAGAGAGACAGAGACAGAGACCCTTTGACCCTGAGAACATTGAACAGAGCTGGACTGACCTAAATACGACTGTACACTCTTGCGCCAGCAGCACAGTTGGTTTTCCTGTCCGCAAGCACCAGGACTGATTCAATGATAATGATAATGAAATCAAAGTGCTCATCAAAGAAAAAAATAGTCTCATCCAAGCTCACTGCAGTGACCCCTCTTCCACAGCAAAAGCTGATGCACTGCGTGCATGTAAGGGTGTACTCCAGAAGAAGCTGAGGAAAATGAAAAATGACTGGCTTGAAGAGCGAGTAAGAGAAACTCAGAAATATGCCGACACAAACAACACTAGAAAGTTCTTTGAGAGCCTCCGAGCTGTGTTTGGACCATCCCGCTCTGGCACTACGCCACTTCTTGCGTCAGATGGTTCAACACGCATTGTTGAATTGAATGCCATAATTCAGCGTTGGGCAGAACATTTCGGAGGTGTGCTAAATCGGCCATCAAATATAAATACTGAGTCCATTGACCGCCTCCCTCAGACTCCTATTAATGCAGCTCTTGCCAAGCCATTCACAGCAAATGAGACCCGAACTGCCACAAATCAGATGTCCTTTAACAAATCACCAGGCGTGGATTCAATTCCTGCTGAGGTGTATGCCTTCGGTGGAGAAAAGCTTATTGAAAGGTTGACCGAGTTGTTCAATCATATGTTGAAAGCAGGGAAGCTGCCACAGGACTTCAAAGATGCTTCAATCATCCATCTGTACAAAAACAAAGGGGACAGCCAAGTCTGTGACAACCATCGGGGAATCTCTCTACTTTCAATTGCTGGCAAAATATTGGCAAGAATGCTTCTGAACCGCCTTCTTGGTCACCTCTCGTCAAATGACTTGCTTCCCGAGAGCCAATGTGGCTGATTTTTGCTGCCAGACAGATTCAGGAAAAATGCATGGAACAAAATAAAGCGCTGTATATCACATTTGTTGACCTCACAAAAGCATTTGACACAGTGTGTCGTGAAGGCCTCTGGAAAATCTTGGCGAAGTTTGGGTGTCCACCCGAATTCATCACAATAGTGCGCCAGTTTCATGATGGCATGCAAGCTGCAGTCAAAAGCAACGGCAGTTTTTCAGAGCCCTTTGCTGTCACAAATGGGGTAAAACAGGGTTGTGTCTTAGCCCCAACTCTGTTCAGCATCATGTTCTCTGCAATGCTACAAGAAGCCTTTAGCTCTCCTCCTCAAGGGGTAAGCATCAAGTACCGAACTGATGGCAGTCTATTCAACCTCAGGAGACTTCAGGCAAAAACCAAAACCAAAAGTACTCAAGCCTGTGACCTACTATTTGCTGATGATTGTGCACTTCTAGCACACGATGAGGATAGCATGCAAAACTGTGTTGATAAGTTCTCTAGTGCCTGTGACAACTTTGGCCTCACAATAAGCACAAAGAAGACGGAAGTGCTCCATCAGCCTACTCCAAACGACAAGTATCCTGTGACCCCAAATATCAAAGTCCATGACAGTCTTCTGAAGGTGTCGGAGAACTTCACCTATCTTGGCAGTACACTGTCTTCCGCGGCTCGTGTTGATACTGAAATTCTCTCAAGAATCAGCAAAGCCAGCAGGCACAGACACTAAGCTGAAAGTGTACAATGCTGTGGTCCTTCCCACCCTACTCTATGGGGCTGAAACCTGGACAGTGTACCAATCGCATGCCAGAAAGCTAAATCACTTTCATCTGGCCTGCCTTAGAAAGATACTAAGGATCAAATGGCAGGATAAAATTCCAGACACTGAGGTCCTCAATCGTGCCAAGGAATTGAGCATCTTCTGCCACCTGAAAAAAATTCAGCTACGTTGGGAAGGACATGTTGTCAGAATGCCCGACTCCAGACTCCCTAAGCAAATCTTCTTCTCTGAGCTCTCCAATGAAACGAGGAATGTTGGGGCCCCAAAGAGACGTTACAAAGACACTCTCAAGCAATCACTGAAGGCCTTTGCCATTGATGTGAGTGAGTGGGAAAAGCTCTCGCTTGATCGTGCAAATTGGAGGGCGGCCCTTACCAGAGGCAGCAAAGCATGGGAAGCTGACAGAGTCCAGCAGGCTATCAAAAAAAGAGAACGGCGCAAGAAAAGGCCCAGTGGTACTGAACCAGCGGAGCATTCTTGTCATTTATGCGGAAGGGTCTGCAGGGCAAAAATAGGACTTATCAGTCACATGAGAAGCCATAAGTCATGAAAGAACAGTCTTTCCATTCTGTTCTCTGTGTCCTTTAGTTCTCTTTATTGTCCATGTGTTGAAATTCTCAACAATTTCTGTTCTTTATTCCTCTGGTGTTGTTAAGGTCATCATCATACCTGATGGACGAACTATTAGTCAAACGACTGCATGTCTTCCATCAACGTGCATGAAAAGTCAGATTTAACTTTACAGTTTGTGTTTCAGAATTGATCGGTG
Organism: Onchidella celtica; assembly: GCA_963931925.1. Classification (NCBI taxonomy): domain Eukaryota; kingdom Metazoa; phylum Mollusca; class Gastropoda; order Systellommatophora; family Onchidiidae; genus Onchidella; species Onchidella celtica. The sequence goes on from OZ007580.1 coordinate 289,372, forward strand.
CATTTTTCATTGATTATGTGACGTGACATAAACTTGTAGTGTGCACTTTATAATGTCGCTTATGTCCTTCCAGAAAGAGAGAGAGAGAGAGAGAGAGAAAGAGAGAGACAGAGACAGAGATAGAGACAGAGAGAGAGACAGAGAGAGAGAGAGAGAGAGAGACAGAGAGAGAGAGAGGGAGAAAGAGAGAGAGCTGCTCAGAATAGATTCATGCACTTGGCCACGAGTCTTCAAGTCTGTCCAATTGTTAACAATGCTCTATCAGGCAGTCCACGCCCACCTACCATGTTTTTACACCCAGCGTTCCTTTGTAAACAAGAACATTTCCGTACAGGCCAGCAACGTTACAAATATTTCATACACTGTGTTGCCTCGTGCTAGTGATTCTTGTATCATAGGTTATCTTACCAGGATCCTACGGTTTCCTGGGCCAGATTCGAAACTGCGGAAGTTTTGCAATGTGGGTATAGATCGATCATTCCACCCACAACATAAACGCTACCCAGAAACAAATGCCTCAGTCACAGACGCCTCTCCACTCCCCATCCAGACCCACCCCCCGGCAGATATAACATTTTACAATTATCATCATTTTTTATCTGTAATTTTCTGTCTGTTTTCGAGTAAATATCCATTTCTTTACTGTTGTGAGATGTGAAACTGTTTCTTTGGCCTGTAGATTGGAATACGGCACTCGGGGATGTCTTCTGGTCATCGCTGGTCTAGAGCTCCATCTGGTTCTCTTCGGTCTGCTCCTGCGGCCAGTGGACAGTTACAGGTAAGACAGTTCTTAAACACTTTTGTACGGCTGGCAGGGACAACGTTAACAGAGTGAACGAAAGAAAGGATGGAAGAAAAGGAAGAGTAAAAGAAAGAAAGCGAGACCGAAAGGAAGGATGGAAGGAGAGATAGGCCAGATAAAATGATAATTCTGTTTTTAACCAAATTTGTTCACTCTTTCTCATTGAGCAGAAAGATTCATGCCAAAAGATCAAAGAAACAGGACGCGGAGAGAAAATGTACTAGCCACAACACACCGACCTGCAGTGACGCAACCAGTGAAGAATTCACTGACTCCGATGCCACACGGTCAAATCAGGCAGTCAAGTCTTCGGATGGAACAATAGAAGAACACATTGAACTTCTCAGCACAGTCAAGGAAAAAGAATACGCCATCGGCAAGGAAGACTTTACAATTACAAACAGCCATAATGAAGAAGATGCAGCAACTGAAACAAGATACAAAAGAACAAAGGGCAGCACGGCAGATCGGCCTGTCTTAACGGAAAGCGGGTCGCCACCTGCTGAGATTGACCTTTTAAGTTCTAGTTCACAAAACAAAGAAAGTAATAAAATCTACAAAAGCAATTTAAATTGCCCAGGCATGGCGGGTCGCAGCGAAATGCCTCATTTCCAAAACAATGAGTATTTGCCAAGTAAGAGAACAGACTCAGCTCGTATTGGCACTGAAGGAGAGATCAGACCTGACTGCATGGCAAATAGAGGTAAACGTGCATCTTTTGCCGCTGTTCACACATATCGCCGTGAGTCCAAATTCAGCAACCAGGTACAGTACATTAGGAAATTGTCCACCACCATCAGCGTTCCTCCAGGTTACATGGCCGATATAGAGGAGATTCGTGAGAAAGTCAGTCAGGATTATAACAACCGGAAAACTTGCTTGCGTTGGCTGAAAACTATCATTGATTTCTCTCTCTTTAAGGTAAATTTTGTACTGCTGTGACTGTTGCTGCTGGCAATGGAAATGTCTCTTTGTCAAAGTGCTCAAGTGATAGAGTCAGTAGCATTTCATAGCAGCCAACATCTGCAAACTGTATTCATACGTTTGCCTTGGAATTCTAAGAAAGTGATTGAAGCTGCTCTTGGCAGAAAGGAAGGAAGGTGGAGTGAGTTGGGGGGGGGGGGGGGGAAGAAGGTGAGGAAAGACGGGAGGTGGGGGGGGGGGGAGAGAGAAAGACTGAGGGCGAAATCAGTTTATTGCAAACATGTCCGGATATGCAGCCGGCTATATCTGCTTATAACAAAGGTCAGAGTTTGTTGCGGTGAATTACGTATCACAAGAGAGCTATCACTTTCAACTCACAACCTGACCTCGCCCTTAACACAGATGACATTAAATTGTTCATGTGTAAAGACAAAAATCAGATCTAAAATGATAATCTTGAAGTTTGCACTTTGTAACGGGTCGGTGACGTCACATATTGAGGGTGACGTCACATATTGAAGGGTGACTTTTGAGGCTCTGTGGCCATATTTGTTTACATAAACATTTGGGCAGAAAATGCAAGAGTTAAGGTTAGGATTAGATTAGGCATGTTCACTACAATAACCTTTGGTTGGCGGTTTGGCCACTGCCACATTTTGGAAACTGACCATACATTAGTCACGCAAATTCCATGGTGAATTATTTCTGTTCCATGTCCCCAACGACTCCTGATCTATTTACTGTAGCCACAGGTCAAACACCACACTAGTCAGCAGGACATCAATGTCTTTACATATAACTGGCAGAGGCTACACGAAGTGTATGGAATAAACCCACTGCCACTCTCCCCTCTCCACCCCATCTTTTTCCGCTTTCTTTCTCTCCCTCTCCCCTTCCCCCATTCTCTCACTCCCGTATTTTCGAAGTCTAAATGATAAAACTCGTGAATCAGTAAAAAGTGTTCATTGTGAGTGCTTCAGTGCAAAAGTATTGTTCCCTGTGTAGTCAACAATTGTTTTCCCGTTCAAGATAAACCATAGATATACACTACTAAACAAAATAAACCATAGATATACACTATTAAATAAGATAAACCATAAATTTACACTACTAAACAAGATAAACCATAGATATACACTCTTAAACAAGATAAACCATAGATATACACTACTAAACAGGATATAACATAGATATATATGGCCTTTAGCGTCTTTACAGACGGTCTTAGCAGCTAGAATATTCACTTTCACTTTGACTGACAGCTTCTCTCGTGGCTTATTCTACCAATGTTTGACCCGAGAGTGCGATGGCATTGAGTGCAGGTCAGTCTTTTGGGTTCACTTTGGCGAGTGTTTTCATTCCGCCTCTGTCGTTTTGTCAGGTATGTTTCTTTTGCCTTGAAGTCTATTGCGAGCGTGCCACTGCGCAATTTTTGTCTCCATCTGCTTCGATCATTTGCAAGGTTCTCCCATTCATTGGGGTCGATGTTGAATGCTTTCATCGTGACCTTGCAAGTGTCTTTGAATCGCAGATGTGGCCTACCTCTGGGTCGGTTGCCAGTAGCAAGTTCCCCGTAGAGAATTTGTCTGGGGATGCGATCATTTTCCATACGGTGGAGATGTCCAAGCCACCGCAGTCTTTTTTTGCCTAGAAGAGCCTGAGTTGATGGAATGTTGGCTCGGCTCAGAACTTCGATATTTGAGATCCTGTCTTGCCACTTGATCTTGAGAATTTTGCGTAGGCAGCGCAGGTGGAAGGAGTTGAGGGATCTTTCATGTTTGGAGTAGGTGGTCCATGTCTCTGAGCCATACAGCAGGGTGCTTAGGACGCAAGTTTGGTACACGAGTACCTTTGTTTTGATGGTCAGCTTGCTATTGTTCCACACCCTTTTTGAGAGTTTGCCAAAAGCTGTGGCCGCCTTTCCTATTCTGGCATTTATTTCAGTTGTTATGTCTGTGCTACCACTGATGGTTGAGCCTAGGTAGCAGAATTTTCCCACTTGCTCCAGAGGAGAGCCATTCAGCATGATTGGGTTGGGGTTTCTCAAGCCTTGTGTCAAAACTACATAACATAGATATACATTACTAAACAAGATAAACCATAGATATACACTACTAAACAAGATAAACCATAGATATACACTACTAAACAAGATAAACCATAGATATACACCAGTAAACAAGATAAACCTTAGATATACACTAATAAACAGGATATAACATAGATATACACTATTAAACAAAACAAAACCATAGATATACACTACTAAACAAGATAAACCATAGATATACATTACTAAACAAGATAAACCATAGATACACACTATTAAACAAGACAAACCACAGATATACACTACTAAACAAGATGAACCATAGATATACACTACTAAACAAGACAAACCATAGATATACATTACTAAACAAGACAAACCATAGATATACATTACTAAACAAGATAAACCATAGATATACACTACTAAACAAGATAACCCATAGATATACATTACTAAACAAGACAAACCATAAATATACACTACGAAAAGAGATAAACCATAGATATACACTACTAAACAAGATAAACCATAGATATACACTACTAAACAAGATTGACCATAGATATACACTACTAAACAAGATAAACCATAAATATACACTACTAAACAAGATCAACCATAGATATACAATACTAAACAAGACCAACCTTAGATACACATTACTAAACAAGATAAACCATAGATATACACTACTAAACAAGATTAACCATAGATATACACTACTAAACAAGATAAACCACAGATATACACTACTAAACAAGATAAACCATAGATATACACTACTAAAAAAGAAAAACCATAGACATACACTACTAAACAAGATAAACCATAGATATACAATAATAAACAAGTTAAACATTAGATATTCACTACTAAAGAGGATAAACACACTTCTGGAAGGAGGTCAAAAATAAAGACTATGAAAGCCGGGTTTGGACGACTCGCAAAAAGTCAAAAGTGTTCATTTTGAGTGCTCCAGTGCAAAAGTATTGTTCCCTGTGTAGTCAGCAATTAATTTCCTGTTCAAGATATACACTATTAAACAAGAGAAACCATAGATATACACTACTAAACAAAATAAACCATAGATATACACCATTAAACAAGATAAACCATAGATATACACCACTAAACAACATAAACCTTAGATATACACTACTAAACAAGATAAACCGTAGACATACATTACTAAACAAGATAAACCATAGATATACACCATTAAACAAGATAAACCATAGATATACACCACTAAACAAGATAAACCATAGATATACACTACTAAACAAGATAAACCATAGATATACACTACTAAACAAGAATAACCATAGATATACACTACTAAACAAGATAAACCATAGATATACACTTATTAAACAAGATCAACCGTAGATATTATACACTACTAAACAAGATAAACCATAGACATACACTACTAAACAAGATAAACCACAGATATACACTACTAAACAAGATAAATCATAGATATACACTACTAAACAAGATAAACCATAGATATACACTACTAAACAAGATAAACCATAGACATACACTACTAAACAAGATAAACCATAGGTATACATTACTAAACAAGATAAACCATATATATACACTACTAAACAAGATAAACCATAGATATACACTACTAAACAAGATAGACCATAGATATACACTACTAAACAAGATAAACCATAGATATGCACTACTAAACAAGATAAACCATAGATATACATTACAAAACAAGATAAACCATAGATATACATTACTAAACAAGATAAACCATAGATATACATTACTAAACAAGATAAACCATAGATATACATTACTAAACAAGATAACCCATAGATATACACTACTAAACAAGATAAACCATAGATATACATTACTAAACAAGATAAACCATAGATATACATTACTAAACAAGATAAACCATAGATATACATTACTAAACAAGATAAACCATAGATATACATTACTAAACAAGATAAACCATAGATATACACTACTAAACAAGATAAACCATTGATGTACATTACTAAACAAGATAAACCATTGATATACACTAATAAACAAGATAAAGCATAGATATACAATACTAAACAAGAGAAACACACTTCTTGAAGGCAGTCAAAAAAAAAAACTATGAAAGCCGGGTTTGGACGACTTGCAAGGACGAAATGAACCGAAAAAATATTTCTCTGAAAAAAAAAATCACGCCTCAGTATCGTGAATGACCAATGGACGCGTTATGACCTGAGTATCAGCTGATACCAGTCCTGTATATAAATAGTTTGAAGCATAATTTACCTCTATCGTTCAGTTGAGTTTTACGAGTCAGTAACTGGTGTCAAGCATCGGCAAGTCCTGGAATATTCTTTAGTATCGATAATACTTTATTTCATCCTTTATTTCAGATCTGGAGGTTCCGTATGATGGCATTGTTCCAGATGTTTGGTGCCTATACAAACTTTCTAGTCATGTACATGCCGGCCATTGGATATAGCTCTGGCATTGATCAATCTGACGCTGCCTTCTTGCTGACCATCAGTGGTGTCACCGATCTGGTCACAAGGATTTTGATGGGTTACATTGGGGATTATGCCTGGCTCTCTCTAGCAAAGGTGAGATTTGTGGCTTGTGATGTTCAAACAGAGAAAGTAGATGAGCAAGTACGTTCATACGGTGCCAGTCTGCGGTAAACACAGAGACAGTAATTGCTGGTAGACCCGTGATAGCAAGACAGATCTGATCTATGAACATCTGTGTGTGTGTGTGTGTGTGTGTATGCGTGTGTGGTATCTGTGTATGTGTGTGTGGTATCTGTGTATGTGTGTGTGGTATGTGTGTATATGTGCAGTCTGCATAGGCTCGTTGGGGATGGTAGACCACGTGATCGTTCAGGTGACCGGAAGTGGATGTTATTGGCAGGGAAGCTTCTCTTGGCCATGTTTTTTTTTTTTTTCTACCCGCTCCTTTTGGATGGCGCCGCGAGGTTGATTAGTACTTTGCTGTTATCTGACAATCTATGGTAACTTAGTATTGTTAGAATAAATGACCTTACCTTTCCTTATCAGGGTTATCTTTGGTTACCGGTATGGTAAATGGGTTAGTTTTTCATAACCCTCTTGATGGTTCGTCTGAAACTGGATAGACAGAAACTGGTAGATGGAGGGTGAGGAGGGAACGATAAATGTTAAATCCACGCATACACAAGACTGATTAATATTAGTGTCCTATGCTATGTCCCCGGCCCATACAGGTCACGGGGCGGAGCAACCCACAAGCCCGCACCAGAGTGGTGCCATCACTATTGTCGCGATGTGGGTTAGATGGGATAATTCGACTGACACTCTTGCGAGGTCCGCTCCCACAATCGACGAACACACAAAAAAAATACTTGCACTCTAAAAACTAAATAAATCAATTGCTTTGATTTTTAGCAGAACTGTAGGGCAGTTTAATTACAGGAATTAATGCAACAAATATAATTATAAATATAAATATCAATTCAAAGGCAACTGAATCTAACTAATGAAACTACAGCTTTCTATAAAGAGTAACTTATTCACTCTAACTACTTGCAGGTCATATGAGTTAGATGCCAAATAGAATCCGCGCACGTGGCGACGGGTATATAACAGTTTAAATTCTATTAATTCAATGAGACATGTTATGATATGGACATTTCCTCTAGACACGCCATGGAGAATGCTTGTACAACCATGCGTTGTCTGGCGGTAGCTCTGAAACTGTCTTCAAAAGTAAGTAGAACGGTTCACTTTCATCATTACAAATTAGTATGGACTCTCACCATTAGGCCCTCACTGGGAGTGAGAGCGCTGGATGTAAACGCTGTGGGTTCATATCAAACCAAGTAGCTTAGGCTCTGGAGCTTTAAAATCATGGCGCTCCTCACAATATGGACTGCTCAACTGCGTCTAAATAAACTACCTTTACTCGCCCCTTATCTATGTTAATCAAAATCACGGGGTCGAGAACTGCTCTGTCATTCCTAGCTATACATTTATTCTGTCTCGCCCCTCCTTCTCTCCATCCATCAGAAAAAAGGTGTTTCAAAACAAAATGTTTACGAGAACAGCTCAAGGACAAATTACGCTGGTTATAATCAACAAGATCGTAAAAATTAACTCACTGACGTCGTGACCTAGCACGGCATTTATGATCCTAATGTGATCATGACAACTATCAAATATTTTCTCGTCACCATCTTTTAACACTAGCCAAAACACCGAATACTGCAAGAGGGCCTTTACTACGGTGACACTGTTACTGTCATACCTTACACCTATTCGGAGTGGTTAACTGAGTTAGTTGCTTGTATGTAGTAGGAGATGTGCTGGCCTTTAGCTTTCTTGTACCGATTTATGTTTTTATTGTCCCTCCCGAGTTATAGATGGTTCTCTGTCAGGGATCCCCCCCCCCCCGACGGTCAGACCTCTCAACGGGGCTGCTCAGGGAGACCCCCCCCCCCCAACTAGGTCTCCCGGGACACTCCCTGGAGCAAACGTTCTCCCCTCTCCAGGCCAGGCAACGACCACAAAGGTAGTGGCCTGCCCCGAAGGTGGGAAAGGGAACAGCTGACCATACGGGAGGGGGCCCATCCTAAGACCCCATCTTTTTGTGTGTTGCGTTTTTCCTGCGTGTTATCCCGGCTGTGTCCTACCTGTTGTTGCAAAGTTAGTTGTCATTGTTATCTGCCATGTCGCGTTATCTGACCTCTTGCAGTGTGGATATAATACGCGATGCGCCAGGATCTAAATAAGGCCTTATCTGCAGTGATTAGTATCTGTGGCATACAAGTTCTTCCTTTCATTATTCCCATAGATTTCTCAGAGTCAATTCGCTATAAAATAATACCAAAATGTTACCATGCTTTCCGTATTTGTATTTTGATATTGTCAGTTTTGCCACCAGGATAACGTGGTTTAGAATTAAAAGATCAGCTGACTTCAGGCTGTCATGATAGGGGAAGCCAAGAAGGCAAGTGGAGCTGGTTAGCTGGATCCGTTTACCTGTATTGCTGTTAATCAGGTTCTCTACCTCTGCCCAGACTTGCTTAACCATCTCACACTCATAGAAAAAATGTTCTATGAAATCGACCGCCTGACAACTTTTACATTTATTTGTTTCGGATATTTTCATTTTTTGAAGAAGGATATTTGTTGGATATATATTGTGTAAAATTTTCCACTGAAGAGCTCTCAGTCTTGATTCTTTGGTCACCTTAAATGGTAGGTGCCAGTATTCAGTTGTTATTTCAATTTGGAATTTGCGCTGCCAAAACTGACTGGCTATTGATGGTTCACTCTCTTGCAATAGAGATCTAAATGTTCTTTGGCCTAAATTTCCGATTTCCATGTCTCTAAAAACCAGCTTGTTTATGCCACAATTGACAATTAGAGTGAGAGGGCTTAAAGCATTGAACAAAATATTGTATTCAAGTAGTGAACTCGGAAAATTCCCATACCTGTTTAAAAATTCATCATCATCATCATCATTGCCTTTCTCACCCTGGATCAGGGTATAGGCCACCAACAAACACCTTCCATCCCTCTCTATCATGGGCCAGCCTCTTTACATTATTCCAAGTCTTTCCGCTCCGTTGCACATCATTTTCTCTGGCTCTTCTCCACGTTCCGCGCGGCCTTCCTCTTGATCTCTTGCCCTGGGGATTCCAGTCCAATACCTTCTTCGTGATGCTGTTTCCTGGCCTCCTGAGAGTGTGGCCGATCCATCTCCATCGCCTCCTACCAATTTCCTCTAAAAATTCATGGTAACTTAATAATCTCCCAGTTTCTCCTTCCAGCATGTCTTTAATGAGTACTATGCCCTTATCTATGCAGCCTGGCAGCAGCAAGGTTCTTGCCTTGAATTTTACCTTATCACTGTTGAACAGAGGATCATCTTTTTTTGGAAGAACCATTTCTTTAGACTCCCCTTTCCGCATTAACCATGTTTGCAGAACCTTTTTCCAGAAGCAGCTATTGACACTATCCAGGCCTTGAAAAGATTTATGGTCAAGATTACTCCTAAAGGCCAGGAGCCCCCCTACATGTCTTAAAGCGAACATGGGCAGTAATTTCCATTCCTCTTCCTTATCAGTACTGAGTTTTTCCACCCATTGCAATAAGTATGCCTCTTGGCCATGTTCAACATCCGGTATAGGCCTATTGCGATTGACGTCACAGGGTGTTTTTTGTCACGAGTGGAGTGAGCGGAATTCAGAGATTACGGGGGCATGGAAGTGGGGGAATGACTCACGGGATAGTGAGGCTGCTCACCTATATTGACTTCTGTTAGTTAACGTTAAAGCGTGCATGTTGTGAGTTGGGGGGTCTGAATGAGGCGAGAGCGCTGTATTACTATCATTGCACACTAAGACGTCCAAGGAAGCGGACGCGGGAGAAAGCCCCAGAGGGCGAACATAAGGAGAGCAGTCGGAAGACTTGGGAGTAGTGTTTTTTCCAGTGATGACTGGTAGGTGGAACGATGATTAATAATTATGATTGATGTATTATATTCGTCTATTAGCATGATGTAAGTAAGTATATGTGGGGAATGTGGAAGTCCTTGATACTGTATATAGCAATGTGCGCCATGAGCGATAGATGTAAGTTGAGTTCATGGATTTGTAGCGAGAGTGAGTATTGTGTACTACGGTGGAGGTGTGTTACCGTAAGATGTTTGGTGAGTGAAATGTGAACTATTGTGTGTCCGCTTCATGAGTTGTAATGAGGGGTGAAGTGAATAGAAGTGGTATGGTATTATACCAATGTAATGTTATTCTTGTAGGTGCCGAGGTCGGGCCGAAGAGCGCCACCTACGGTGAGCCCAGGGGATAGGCCAGCATAGGGCCGGAGGCCACACATAGGCCAGAATTGAAGCTGTCGGTGCAGGACAGTAGAGGCACATGAGTTGTGGCAGTCTGGCCAACGACAGGGACGTATATATGATTGTGAATGTGCTATTGAAATGCTAATGTGCTATTGCCATGTTGATGTGCTATTGAAATGCTAATGTGCTATTGCCATGTTGATGTGCTATTGGAATGCTAATGTGTTATGGCAATAGGAAGGGGCTATTGAGAGACTGCGGTGCCATTGAAATATTAATGTGCTATTAAGACATGGAGAGGAGAAGCTGAGACCGAAGTGTCTTTAGAAAGTAACTACCGGGTTGTGGACCCTAGGAAGTGTGCGTAAGGGAGAAGGCCGTTGTACGGCAGTTGAATTGAATAATATAATGTCTGTATTTGCGCTATTATCTATATGTTTATGTATAATAAATGTGTGAGTCTGATGGGTTGTTCTGTTAAGTGTTAAACTTGTTCGTTCGTGATTGTTGTCTTGTTATAATCATTATTACATCTCCCAGTCTGGGATTTGTGACATTTTTGTTTTGTACTTCCGACACCTAAAATGGCGGGGTGGATCAGCTGACGTGTGTAACTTCGAGATATGTCTAAGCGGTTAAAATGCCTGCTGGTTGCATTGCAGTTGACTGTTATGACAGGGGTGGAAAGGCTGGATCCAAGCTGGTCAGATTCCCTACCATCTGTGTAACCAAGGGAAAGGAAGTGAAAGAATTGACCGAACGTCTCCCATGTGCGTGAACACACGTGTCATTGTTTACTGTAGTGAACTTTTCTTGAGTTCGCCGCCGATTGGTTCGAGACGCCTGAAGTGCTCACGGTGCAAATCAGCTAACGAATCAAAATCAATGCTACCATCGCCATGGTTATGCGAGAGTCCTGACAACTAAAACGGCCGTTAGCCGCAATGGGCCTATATCTTTAATGTATTCAAACCCAAACGTGAGACAACCTGGCAGCATTGTACCACACATTTGTGTCAGATCAGAATGACATTTTGTATTCTTTCCTATGTCAGATTTTTAGTTGAGGAAAACCGAAGAAAAGAAAACGAAATTTGTTAGCGTTTTTCCACTGGTTTCTATAAATGTGACAGTTTGTACATGAAGTCATTTTTGGTTGTTCCTGGGCTTGGCACCTGCAACTTCAGTTAGTGAATAATGATTTCATGCTTGAGGGAAAGGGAGGGGAAAAGGGGGGGGGGGGGAGGTAGTGTCACGATTAAGGTCGATGACCTTGTACGCCACGAGTATAGAGGGGGTAAACTTAGTAGGGGAGAAGGGGAGTTTTTTTAAGTTGTTGACTAGCATGAAAGATTACTATCACGAGGAAGGTCGGTGGCCTTGTGCGCCACGAGTCTAGGGGGGTGAGCTTAGCAGGGGAAAACACGGTTTTTAACATTGTTGACGAGCGTGGATAGATACACACGACTCGCTTTAAACTAGTCGCGTGTGCAAAAACCTCGGGAGTATAAATAGAGGAGAAGCTCGACACACGTGGTTCCCAAGTTATTCATTCCTAGAGGAAGACGGAGAGAGAAGTGGTCCGGGCGACAAGTGGAAGGTCGTGCCATGGGGACCAGGGGTGTTATGTATGTGAGTAATCTATGAAGGTTCCCAAGTTATTCATTCCTAAAAGGAAGACGCAGAATTTATCGGTCCGGGCGACAAGTGGAAGGTCGTGCCAGTGGGGACCAGAAGTGTTAGGTGTGTGAGGGATCCATGATGTTCACATGTATTTCCCAATAAGAAGAATTTAATCGGTCCGGGCGACAAGTGGAAGGTCGTGCCATGGGGACCAGAAGTTGAGGAGTTCTGATGATAGGATGGGAACCCATCAGAAGCTCGTGATTTGCGATGGCGGGTGTGAACCGTTGATGTGCTGTGTGTGTTTGCAGAAGAAGAGTCTTTGAGGACGGGCTGATAACCCCTCAAGGAGCTAGTAATCTACAGTGGCGGGTGTGAACTGTGTGTTCTTATTTGTGTGAAGCCAGGGACGTCTGTTTCCCCTTTTATCGTCGAAGTTAGAGATCTAGAAAGGATCGTGTGAATTCTGGAGACGTGAAACTGCATCAACGAGGAGGGCAGCTGTTGACAGAGACTATTAAGTATACGTAGTTAAGTTTATAGACAGAGGGATTAGATCTAGATGTGAAACGGGGAATAGAGAATAGCCATGATCCCCAAGAGTAAATTTGAAGTATCTCTGTTTTGTTATTATGTATGTGATTATCATGAGTTGAATGTTTTGACATAAGTTTTGTCATGCATTTATAATTAAATATCGTTTAATTTAAATTTCACTCCATGTGTCCGTTGATCGCTGGTCTGCTTGCTTGGCTTGTTAGCTGGGTTTGAAAGGTAAATAAGTTAGGTACTCATCACACACGTGGTCTTGACCATCTTCACGCACGTGATCGTGACAATTGGGGGCTCGTCCGGGATTTGAAAGTTGAATTGATAGGATATAAATCGTCCGGGATTTGAAATTTGAATTGATAGGATCTAACTCGTCCGGGATTTAAACTCATTGTGACATACGAGTAATTGATGTAAATAAATAGGACGCATATAATTCGTCCGGGATCTGGATTTGATCGTAAATTGATAGGACGTGAATCGTCCGGGATTTGAAAGTTTAGGACACAAACGAGTGTTTTTCCAAGTTGTAGAAATATTTTTATAAGTCAGACCGGCGGCCATGGAGATAAATACCTTTCTAACGTCACCGAGACCGGAGGATTTGTTAACCTTCAGGAAACCGGAGTTATTGACGATTAGTAAGAGATTAGGACTCGATTATGTGAAAGCTAGCTTAAGAAAGGCAGAAATATCGAGATATATTGCTGAGTATTATGTGGATGATGATGTGTTCGAAGAAAACGACCTAGCTCAGTTTGAAACTATGGCATCAGTAACTGAAGTTAATATTGAGTTACAGAAAGAGAAGATGCGGATCGAGCTAGAGCAGAAAAAGCTAGAACACGAGGCACGGGAGAAAGATAAAGAAAGACAAGAGAAAGATAAAGAAAGACAAGAAAAAGAAAGAGATAGACAGGCGCAAGAAAAAGAGAAAGAAAGAGACAGACAGGCGCAAGAAAAAGAAAGAGATAGACAGGCGCAAGAAAAAGAAAAAGAAAGAGACAGACAGGCGCAAGAAAAAGAAAGAGATAGACAGTCGCAAGAAAAAGAAAGAGATAGACAGTCGCAAGAAAAAGAAAGAGATAGACAGTCGCAAGAAAAAGAAAGAGACAGACAGGCGCAAGAAAAAGAAAGAGATAGACAGTCGCAAGAAAAAGAAAGAGATAGACAGTCGCAAGAAAAAGAAAGAGACAGACAGGCGCAAGAAAAAGAAAGAGATAGACAGGCGCAAGAAAAAGAAAGAGATAGACAGGCGCAAGAAAAAGAAAGAGATAGACAGGCGCAAGAAAAAGAAAGAGATAGACAGTCGCAAGAAAAAGAAAAAGAAAGAGACAGACAGGCGCAAGAAAAAGAAAGAGATAGACAGGCGCAAGAAAAAGAAAGAGATAGACAGGCGCAAGAAAAAGAAAGAGATAGACAGGCGCAAGAAAAAGAAAGAGATAGACAGGCGCAAGAAAAAGAAAGAGATAGACAGGCGCAAGAAAAAGAAAGAGATAGACAGGCGCAAGAAAAAGAAAGAGATAGAAGGCGCAAGAAAAAGAAATAGAAAAAGATAGACAGGCGCAAGAAAAAGAGAAAGAAAAAGATAGACAGGCGCAAGAAAAAGAAAAAGAAAGAGATAGACAGGCGCAAGAAAAAGAAAAAGAAAGAGATAGACAGTCGCAAGAAAAAGAAAAAGATAGACAGTCGCAAGAAAAAGAAAAAGAAAGAGATAGACAGTCGCAAGAAAAAGAAAAAGAAAGAGATAGACAGGCGCAAGAAAAAGAAAAAGAAAGAGATAGACAGTCGCAAGAAAAAGAAAAAGATAGACAGTCGCAAGAAAAAGAAAGAGATAGACAGTCGCAAGAAAAAGAAAAAGAAAGAGATAGACAGTCGCAAGAAAAAGAAAAAGAAAGAGATAGACAGTCGCAAGAAAAAGAAAAAGAAAGAGATAGACAGGCGCAAGAAAAAGAAAAAGAAAGAGATAGACAGTCGCAAGAAAAAGAAAAAGAAAGAGATAGACAGTCGCAAGAAAAAGAAAAAGAAAAAGATAGACAGTCGCAAGAAAAAGAAAAAGAAAGAGATAGACAGTCGCAAGAAAAAGAAAAAGAAAGAGATAGACAGTCGCAAGAAAAAGAAAAAGAAAGAGATAGACAGTCGCAAGAAAAAGAAAAAGATAGACAGTCGCAAGAAAAAGAAAGAGATAGACAGTCGCAAGAAAAAGAAAAAGAAAGAGATAGACAGTCGCAAGAAAAAGAAAAAGAAAGAGATAGACAGTCGCAAGAAAAAGAAAAAGATAGACAGTCGCAAGAAAAAGAAAGAGATAGACAGGCGCAAGAAAAAGAGAAAGAAAAAGATAGACAGGCGCAAGAAAAAGAAAAAGATAGACAGGCGCAAGAAAAAGAAAAAGATAGACAGGCGCAAGAAAAAGAAAAAGATAGACAGGCGCAAGAAAAAGAAAAAGAAAGAGATAGACAGGCGCAAGAAAAAGAAAAAGAAAGAGATAGACAGGCGCAAGAAAAAGAAAAAGATAGACAGGCGCAAGAAAAAGAAAAAGAAAGAGATAGACAGGCGCAAGAAAAAGAAAAAGAAAGAGATAGACAGGCGCAAGAAAAAGAAAAAGATAGACAGGCGCAAGAAAAAGAAAAAGATAGACAGGCGCAAGAAAAAGAAAAAGATAGACAGGCGCAAGAAAAAGAAAAAGATAGACAGGCGCAAGAAAAAGAAAAAGATAGACAGGCGCAAGAAAAAGAAAAAGAAAGAGATAGACAGGCGCAAGAAAAAGAGAAAGAAAAAGATAGACAGGCGCAAGAAAAAGAAAAAGATAGACAGGCGCAAGAAAAAGAAAAAGATAGACAGGCGCAAGAAAAAGAAAAAGATAGACAGGCGCAAGAAAAAGAAAAAGATAGACAGGCGCAAGAAAAAGAAAAAGAAAGAGATAGACAGGCGCAAGAAAAAGAAAAAGAACGGGAAAGACAACATGAGCTAGAAAAGGCCAGATTGGGTGTTACTAGTAGATCACATGAACCTAATTTTCTAGCGAGTAGAGAAGTAAGATTGGTTCCCCCCTTTAATGAGAGGGAAGTGGATAAATACTTCCAACATTTTGAGAAGGTGGCCCTTAGTCTGAACTGGCCCAAACAACATTGGCCATTAATGTTACAGAGTGTAATAAGGGGTAAAGCACAACAGACCTTTTCGGCCCTTTCCATGGAAGACGCGGGGGATTATGACCGTGTGAAGGACGCAATATTAAAAGCGTACGAATTAGTGCCTGAAGCATATCGGCAAAAGTTCCGATATTATAAAAAAATTGACAGTCAAACCTATATTGAGTTTGCTCATGAAAAAGAGGTATTTTTTGAGAGATGGTGTTCCTCGATGGAGGTATGTAAAGATTATGAAAAGCTTAAACAGCTCATATTACTAGAGGATTTCAAAACGGGAATCCGTGATGAAATAAAGACGTACCTCAATGAGAAAGAGACAAAGACGTTGCAAGATGCCGCAAAACTGGCTGACGAGTTTACATTAACTCATAGAAGTAGATTTGGGCTCAGTAGACCGGGTAGAGTTCAGGATAGGAAGTCCGTAAATGATATTGCTGGCGATCCGAGGGGAGTCAAGATTGAATTCCCGCGGAGATCCAGTAGTTTCGATGGGAGAAGACCTGGTCCTAGTGGGAAAGATTATCATTTCCAGAGAAGAGATTGGAGGAACGAGGGATCAAGATGTAATAACTGCGGGAGATTGGGCCATAGAAGCTGGGATTGTCGTGCTCTTGGAAAAAAGAAGACTGGCCCTATAGCTTTTGTGGGAGGACCGAAAGTTAGAAACGCTCCACAGCCTCGTAACCCAGTGAAGTTAGAGACCATACGGGAAGAGTTTCTGCCATTTGTGTCAGAGGGTCTAGTGTCCCTTGGGGAAAATTCCACCCCCATACCATTAAAAATATTGCGGGATACTGGATGTTCCCAGTCCCTCCTGTTAGATAATGTTCTAGATTTTAATGATGATTCAAATACTGGAGAAGTTAGTCTTATACAGGGTATAGAGGGAGTCTTTAGCTCTGTACCTTTGCATAAAATTTATTTGAAGTCAGACTTTATAACAGGTCGAGTGGTAGTTGGACTTAAGTCTGATTTGCCAATAGAGGGAGTATCTCTGTTGTTGGGAAATGATCTTGCCGGTGCTAGGAAGATACCTACTGTGCAGTTGACTTCAAAACCTAGTACTGATGACGAAAGTGAAGATATAAATATATATCCTTCATGTGCGGTGACTCGAGCTATGGCTAAAAAGGAAGAGCAGTCAGATGACAGTGAAGAGATTTGCAAAGAAGATAGGTCGACGGAATCCAGTGTAGATAATTCTTGTGATCTTTGTAATACTTTTCTAGGATCCATATTACATGAAGAAGATGTCAGTCATTCCGATGTTATGCCGGAAGATAAGAATTTATCATATGATAGAGACCAGTTAATTAAAGAACAAGGCTTAGATCCCAGCTTACAGCCATTGCAGGATCAAGTTCTGAGCGACGAAGAACTTAATAAAGTACCAAAAGGGTACTTCATAAAAGGTGGAGTACTTATGAGAAAATGGAGACCCATTGATGTCCGCGCAACGGAAGAGTGGGCGGTTGTTTATCAAGTTGTGGTTCCAAAACCATATAGGCACGAGATACTTGCCATGGCCCATAATTTACCTCTGGGTGGCCATTTGGGTATAAGGAAAACAAATGATAGGATAACGAGACATTTTTTTTGGCCAGGAATTAACAAGGATGTGGCTTATTTTTGTAATACATGTCACACATGTTAGATAGTGGGAAAACCAAATGCTGGAAAAAGAATGGCCCCTTTACAGCCAATTCCAATTTGTGGGGAGACCTTTTCTAAGGTTATCGTTGATTGCGTTGGTCCTTTGCCAAAGACCAGCTCGGGAAATCAATATTTATTAACCATAATGTGTACATTCACTAGATTTCCTGAGGCGATTCCTCTTAGGAATATTAAGACACAGAGTATTGTGAAAGCTCTGGTAAAGTTTTTTTCTTTATTTGGATTGCCCAAAGAAATACAGTCTGATCAGGGCAGTAACTTTATGTCGAGACTGTTTAAACAAGTTATTGGTGAACTGGGGACAAAACAAATTAAGTCGTCTGCGTACCACCCAGAATCTCAGGGAGCTTTAGAGAGATTCCACGCTACTTTAAAGAAAATGATGAGAACATATTGCTATGATAGCGAGAAAAATTGGGACGAAGGAATACATTTGCTGTTGTTTGCAGCTAGAGAGTCAGTTCAAGAATCACTAGGATTTAGTCCTTTTGAGTTAGTGTTTGGATATAATGTTCGTGGGCCGTTGGCTCTGTTAAAAGAAAAATGGATCGGTGATGATCCTCAAATGAATGTATTAGATTATGTGCAGAAGTTTAGAGACAGACTGCATAAGGCTTGTGAATTAGCAAAAGAGAATTTGGGATGTGCCCAAGAGAAAATGAAATTTTGGTATGACAGGAAGGCCAGGACAAGAAGTTTTAAACCTGGAGATAAGGTCCTTGTTTTGTTTCCCCTGGAGTCAAATCCTCTCCAGGCTAGATTTTATGGACCCTGTGAAATTGAGACAAAAATTAATGATCTCAATTATATAATAAAAACTCCAGATAGGAGAAAGAGTACACAGTTGTGTCATATTAATATGTTGAAAATGTATCATGAAAAGCCAGTTGAGATTGTTGCTGTAGTGAATGAAGTAGATAATGATATGGAGTCACAAGAAGAGACACAAGATGTACATCTCAGACGTGATGTGATATCCCCTAAGTTGTCAAATTCTGAGATTTTACAGAATATGGATGGGAAATTACATTATGCGAAATTGCGTCCAAGAGAGCGCTTGAAAGATTTGGTGTGAGGTATCCAGATTTATTTTCTGATGTTGCAGAAACATGATGTACGTATTATACATGTGAAAGGGAGAGAGAAAGTGATGGCTGATTGCCTTTCCAGATGTCATTGATATTATGTATTTGGATTGTTTACCCTCATTTGAATGAAATTTTGTTGAAATGAATTTCTTGTAAAAATTTTGCTCTAGGGATCAAAATTTTGTTTTGTGGGAAGGAGGTGTCACGATTAAGGTTGATGACCTTGTACGCCACGAGTACAGAGGGGGTAAACTTAGTAGGGGAGAAGGGGAGTTTTTTTAAGTTGTTGACTAGCATGAAAGATTACTATCACGAGGAAGGTCGGTGGCCTTGTGCGCCACGAGTCTAGGGAGGTGAGCTTAGCAGGGGAAAACACGGTTTTTAACATTGTTGACGAGCGTGGATAGATACACACGACTCGCTTTAAACTAGTCGCGTGTGCAAAAACCTCGGGAGTATAAATAGAGGAGAAGCTCGACACACGTGGTTCCCAAGTTATTCATTCCTAGAGGAAGACGGAGAGAGAAGTGGTCCGGGCGACAAGTGGAAGGTCGTGCCATGGGGACCAGGGGTGTTATGTATGTGAGGAATCTATGAAGGTTCCCAAGTTATTCATTCCTAAAAGGAAGACGCAGAATTTATCGGTCCGGGCGACAAGTGGAAGGTCGTGCCAGTGGGGACCAGAAGTGTTGGGTGTGTGAGGGATCCATGATGTTCACATGTATTTCCCAATAAGAAGAATTTAATCGGTCCGGGCGACAAGTGGAAGGTCGTGCCATGGGGACCAGAAGTTGAGGAGTTCTGATGATAGGATGGGAACCCATCAGAAGCTCGTGATTTGCGATGGCGGGTGTGAACCGTTGATGTGCTGTGTGTGTTTGCAGAAGAAGAGTCTTTGAGGACGGGCTGATAACCTCTCAAGGAGCTAGTAATCTACGGTGGCGGGTGTGAACTGTGTGTTCTTATTTGTGTGAAGCCAGGGACGTCTGTTTCCCCTTTTATCGTCGAAGTTAGAGATCTAGAAAGGATCGTGTGAACTCTGGAGACGTGAAACTGCATCAACGAGGAGGGCAGCTGTTGACAGAGACTATTAAGTATACGTAGTTAAGTTTATAGACAGAGGGATTAGATCTAGATGTGAAACGGGGAATAGAGAATAGCCATGATCCCCAAGAGTAAATTTGAAGTATCTCTGTTTTGTTATTATGTATGTGATTATCATGAGTTGAATGTTTTGACATAAGTTTTGTCATGCATTTATAATTAAATATCGTTTAATTTAAATTTCACTCCATGTGTCCGTTGATCGCTGGTCTGCTTGCTTGGCTTGTTAGCTGGGTTTGAAAGGTAAATAAGTTAGGTACTCATCACACACGTGGTCTTGACCATCTTCACGCACGTGATCGTGACAGTAGAGAGAGATGCACAAATTGTTTGACTTGCCACTTTTCAAATGTAAAAATCTATATTATAAAATAATTTGCCCGATTTTTAACAAGACCTCCCGCCTCCCACACAGCTTGGATTTGCACGGAATTTTGAAGGTGTCTGACTTTTGACTTGCAGAAAAATTCTGTCTTAGATTTTGGAGACTTGAAATGGTGGGGAAGTTTTTTTGTTTTTTTTTAGTTTGCTTTGTTTTGGTGTGGTCACTATTAAGTCTGATGAAGTAAGTTACCAGTTACAAGTTACAGTGTATTCATTTTTTTTTTGTTGTGTTTCTCCTGAAAATTAAAAAAAGCTAAACAAACTGAGTTACGATGGTTTACCCCATGGCGTTCGACACTGGCACAACTTGCGGTTTCTTTAATCTCCCACGGTAAGTTTGTCATCGGTTATCTAATCATTCAGCTCTGCCCGCTGTAGTTTTTACAATCGTCAAGCAAACTAACGTTATGTATTCTCATTCCCAGCTTTGTTTGCCTATAGTTTCTGCCTGTCTGTCTGTCTGTCTGTCTATCTGTCTGTCTGTCTGTCTGTTTGTCTGTCTGTCTATTTGTCTGTCTGTCTACCTGTCTGTCTGTCTGTCCGTCCGACCGTCTGTCTTTCTGTCTGTCTGTCTGTCTGTCCGTCTGAGTGAAAGATCAAGACATAAGATGGTCGCCTATATCCTGGTAGTCATTAGTTCTCTCATTCTAATAATGAACTGATATCGCTGACAGGTTAGAACATCGATCCATTCGTGAATTCTTTGTTGTTTGCTTTGGCCACCTTGTCTCGACACTGTGTTTCTCTCGCGTTACTGACTGACCGACGGATAGATTTGGTCCCAGTCAGCTCTGGCAAAGTTCAAGTTCACAGATAAACGATACAGTACCGATATGGTCATACCAAGGTATTGCCACCACCCACAATGCCTTTCTTTGTGAACATTCCGGTTTTGGCAGTTAAACCTCACCGGCTCACTGCTTCATACCAGCCTAGCAAAGTCTACTGAAGCTTTTGTCGTTTTCAAATCCTGACCAAAAACTTTGACATCCCATCACAAAATAAAGAAAAAAATGGTCAGGTCATCTACTTTTTTTTAAAATGTGAAGATCCACAAGGCGTGACAACTGATGACACGGTATTGACCCCCAACCCCACCGTCCCGATCTGTGAGCAGGTGAGGGTGCCCGGAGTTCACATTTTATTTATAACATAAATTTGCTGTCGCCTTTTCTTTATTGCAATTTTGACGACTATTTTGTTGTTTGGTGTTTCCCTGTAGGTGATGGCATTTTTTGTTGTTTGGTGTTTCCCTGTAAGTGATGGCGTTTTCAACACTAGTTATCGCTGCGGTGTCACAGATAACCAGATTTATCACCACTTACGCTCATTTTGTTGTGTTTGCCTTGGTGGTGGGCAGTTGCGGGGGCGTACGTCACAATTTCTTCACTGTTTTGTTGATGGAATACATCGGTGTGGACAAATTCTCTAAAGGATTCGGGATCATTGCAATGCTGGCCACGCTGAACATGTCCATGACATTTCCCGTTGTAGGTGAGGATAGAAATATTATCAACAAGGGGGGTGGGGGGGGGGGGGGTAAAACAAGGGTGGCTATTCTGGCCGGATGGTAGAAATCCTCCCCCCTCCTCCTCCTCCTCCCCGCCTCCCCTCAAGCCAGAGACTGATTGTTCACGTTTAGAGAAATACATTAGTGAAAGTCTACAAGAATAGGCGGCGGCTTTGCGGTGTTACTAAAAACCAAACACCGTCTACAATATTGACCGTCTACAATACTGACCGTCTACAATATTGACCGTCTACAATACTGACCGTCTACAATACTGACCGTCTACAATACTGACCGTCTACAATACTGACCGTCTACAATACTGACCGTCTACAATACTGACCGTCAGCATCAGGCCACTCGTTTTCATAGAAGTAATGACCATTTGAAAGAAATCTGATTGGTCAGAAATATTCAACCTTGGTCGTCATTCACCATTTTATTAAATTCAATTAATTAATTAAGTAAATAATTAATTAAATTTAGTAATTCATTTTACTGTTTTTTATTAACTTTCTGTTTTGTTGGTCGGTTGATTGATTTGTTGGTTGTTCAGTCGATTGATTGGTTGGTTGGTTGCAGTTGGTGGTTGGTTGGTTGGGTGGCTAGTTGTTCAATCGTTTGGTTGGTTGATGAATGAATGGATTGGATGATTATTTACTTTCATCAATTGATTTAGTTTGTTGCTTAACAATGATTGTTGTCATTTAATTTCTGATTTTGGCTGCTTTTCAACTACACACTCTTCCCCCCCCCCCCTTTAATCAACAGGAGCCATGTTTGATGCCACCGGAAGTTTCGTCATACCTTTACATTTTGTGGGAGCCGTACTTTTTCTCGTCAGCCTTATCTTATTTTGTGAACCAATTTTCAAGAAACTTGATGATGACGAAAATCTGGCCAAGCAAGAGACGAGAACGGAAATTGCTATGGAGTAATTGTGAAGTGATGATACAACTTGTCAAAATGTTGGTACAATACTGGAAATAAACATTATTTTATTCTTTGTTTTGGTATGTTCTTGCTCTAAACATAGTAAAAAAAAGACAAAAATTGCAATTTAATATCCACAAACGGAAGAAACTTAACCGATTTACATAGATAAAAATTGTCAGAACAACGGTCACCCCTGGAGCAGAATCAAAAGAAGATAAATCAGCTGATGAACGGGACACACAACATTCTTTACGAGAAAGCAACTTAAAGCATCATTCATCATTATTTGAAATCTTGCATACCACCGTAGAAAAGTAACCAAAGTCTATTAAGGGGGCAAAGTCAGTGAGATCATCATAATCAGATTAAACCTAAAAATAAATAACAAAGTATGAATCTCTTCTTCAACAGTAATGAATCAATCATATTAAAAACTTCTGAACAATTTCCGCCACTGCTGGAAGCAAGAATGGTCATCACAACTGTGATCATATCTATCTTCACAGAAACAGCAACAAAATGATAACATTTTTTCTTAAAAACTTGTGAGGGCTGGACAACCAGTCAAGTTTGATAACTTTCAGACAACTGTGTGACGTAGCTAACCTTTTTTGATTTCACTTGGGTAACAGCGGCTACTTCTGTTACAACAAATAAATTTAAGTTGTGGACTTTGACCTCAAAATACATCGGAAGCTTTTTTTATCTAACTGGGATCATTCAACAATTAACGAAACAGCTAATTTGCGGATCGAGTTTTAAATGCCAAAAAAGCAAACAGAAACACAAATTTCATGTCCACGATAACCAAACCCAAATCTACACAAATCTACACAAATCTACACAAACTCCAACACAAGACAAAATAAATTCAAAATAAAACATGACAAAACAAAACAAAATAATTCTAAAACCAAAGAAAACAAATCCAAATCGAAGTAAAATATTCTCAAAAAACATAACACAAAACAAAACAAAATTATCCCCAAATCAAAACGAAGAACCACAAACTACAAAAAAACAACAACAACAACAACCAATTTCACAACAAAATATCCCCCCCCCCCCCCCCCCCAAAATGACAACAAAACAAACCTAAATCAAAATCAAATGAAACAAAACCAAACAAACAACAACAACAATGTCATTTGAAGGTGCAGCCAGAACTATCAGATTTAGACAGTTACGACTTTTCACAACGACCTCCGTGATTGATATCATTTGTGGCCGGGAGTTCAGTAGTGTAGGATTTGACAGTTTACGTTACATTTCTGTCTAGCAGGGAGTTCAGTAGTGTAGGATTTGACAGTTTACGTTACATTTCTGTCTAGCAGGGAGTTCAGTAGTGTAGGATTTGACAGTTTACGTTACATTTCTGTCTAGCAGGGAGTTCAGTAGTGTAGGATTTGACAGTTTACGTTACATTTCTGTCTAGCAGGGAGTTCAGTAGTGTAGGATTTGACAGTTTACGTTACATTTCTGTCTAGCAGGGAGTTCAGTAGTGTAGGATTTGACAGTTTACGTTACATTTCTGTCTAGCAGGGAGTTCAGTAGTGTAGGATTTGACAGTTTACGTTACATTTCTGTCTTGCAGGGAAAGAATGTCTGAGCGTGAATTGACATAATTTTAGCCTTCAGACCATATCAGCTCCAACAGTCATCCTATCTGACAAATGTATGACAATAGAAGCCCAGACTAGAAAAGGTTGTAACCATCTCGTTATAAAGTTTTTTCTTGAGTTTATGATTAAGCTCGGTCGTGGCTCTTAAAGAATGTTTTTTTCTAAAGATGAATGTAATTGATCGGGACAGACACAGAGTATAATTTGACATTTTTAGTGCCATCGGGGTGAGATTGTTTTGACCTATCCAACTTATGTTGTCTGTGGAATGTTTCACCATCGCTGTGCAATCATAAGCAAAGAACAGATTGCAGTCCACGGTACAAGTTAAAATTAGAGTCGTAGATTCCATTCTTATCTCATATTCTAGGTCACATTGAAATTAAAGTCCACACATCGCTTTCTAACACTTCCCAAACTTTCTCACACTTTCTTTACTCATCACATCACAGTCTGTTGAATATCTACAATACAGTTGTACCCTCGTACTTTCTGTCAGTATATAATTATGTAAGATATATGAGGGAGAGAGGGGGAGATAAAGAGAGAGAGAGAGAGAAGAATGAGGGAGAGAAGAAAGAGAGCGCTGGGGAGAGAGAGGAGTGACAGAGTGATGAAGGTGAAGAAAAAAGGAACGACGGAGGAGAGAGAGAAAGGGGGCAGAGAGAGATAGAGGGGGCAGAGAGAGATAGAGGGGGCAGAGAGAGATAGAGGGGGCAGAGAGAGATAGAGGGGGCAGAGAGAGATAGAGGGGGCAGAGAGAGATAGAGTGGGCAGAGAGAGATAGAGGGGGCAGAGAGAGATAGAGGGGGCAGAGAGAGATAGAGGGGGCAGAGAGAGATAGAGGGGGCAGAGAGAGATAGAGGGGGCAGAGAGAGATAGAGGGGGCAGAGAGAGATAGAGGGGGCAGAGAGAGATAGAGGGGGCAGAGAGAGATAGAGGGGGCAGGGAGAGATAGAGGGGGCAGAGAGAGATAGAGGGGGCAGAGAGAGATAGAGGGGGCAGAGAGAGATAGAGGGGAGGCAGAGAGAGATAGAGGGGGGCAGAGAGAGATAGAGGGGGGCAGAGAGAGGGGAGGGGGCAGAGAGAGATGGGCAGAGAGAGAGAGAGGGGAGGGGGACAGAGAGAGAGAGGGGAGGGGGGCAGAGAGAGAGAGGGGAGGGGGGCAGAGAGAGATAGAGTGGGGCAGAGAGAGATAGAGTGGGGCAGAGAGAGAGAGAGGGGAGGGGGAAAGAGAGAGAGAGGGGAGGGGGGCAGAGAGAGATAGAGTGGGGCAGAGAGAGAGAGATAGAGTGGGGCAGAGAGAGAGAGGGGAGGGGGGCAGAGAGAGATAGAGTGGGGCAGAGAGAGAGA
>OZ007580.1:317500-420000 GCA_963931925.1 Onchidella celtica
AGAGAGGGGGAGACAGACATAGACACAGAGATAGAGAGAAAGAGAGGGGGAGACAGACATAGACACAGAGAGAGAGATAGAGAGAAAGAGAGGGGGTGACAGACATAGACACAGAGAGAGATATAGAGAGAAAGAGAGGGGGAGACAGACATAGACACAGAGAGAGAGATAGAGAGAAAGAGAGGGGGTGACAGACATAGACACAGAGAGAGAGATAGAGAGAAAGAGAGGGGGAGACAGACGTAGACACAGAGAGAGAGATAGAGAGAAAGAGAGGGGGAGACAGACATAGACACAGGGAGAGAGAGAGAAAGAGAGAGGGAGACAGACATAGACACAGAGAGAGAGAGAGGGAGACAGACATAGACACAGAGAGAGAGAGAGAGGGAGACAGACATAGACACAGAGAGAGAGAGAGAGAGAAAGAGAGAGGGAGATAGACATAGACACAGAGAGAGAGAGAGAGAAAGAGAGAGGGAAACAGACATAGACACAGAGAGAGAGAGAAAGAGAGAGGGAGACAGACATAGACACAGAGAGAGAGAGAGAGAAAGAGAGAGGAAGACAGACATAGACACAGAGAGAGAGAGAGAGAGAAAGAGAGAGGGAGACAGACATAGACACAGAGAGAGAGAGAAAGAGAGAGGGAGACAGACATAGACACAGAGAGAGAGAGAAAGAGAGAGGGAGACAGACATAGACACAGAGAGAGAGAGAAAGAGAGAGGGAGACTGACATAGACACAGAGAGAGAGAGAAAGAGAGAGGGAGACAGACATAGACACAGAGAGAGAGAGAAAGAGAGAGGGAGACAGACATAGACACAGAGAGAGAGAAAGAGAGGGGGAGACAGACATAGACACAGGGAGAGAGAGAGAGAAAGAGAGAGGGAGACAGACATAGACACAGAGAGAGAGAGAGAGGGAGACAGACATAGACACAGAGAGAGAGAGAGAGGGAGACAGACATAGACACAGAGAGAGAGAGAGAGAGAAAGAGAGAGGGAGACAGACATAGACACAGAGAGAGAGAGAGAGAAAGAGAGAGGGAGACAGACATAGACACAGAGAGAGAGAGAGAGAAGAGAGAGGGAGACAGACATAGACACAGAGAGAGAGAGAAAGAGAGAGGGAGGCAGACATAGACACAGAGAGAGAGAGAGAAAGAGAGAGGGAGACAGACATAGACACAGAGAGAGAGAGAAAGAGAGAGGGAGACTGACATAGACACAGAGAGAGAGAGAAAGAGAGAGGGAGACAGACATAGACACAGAGAGAGAGAGAAAGAGAGAGGGAGACAGACATAGACACAGAGAGAGAGAGAAAGAGAGAGGGAGACAGACATAGACACAGAGAGAGAGAGAAAGAAAGAGGGAGACTGACATAGACACAGAGAGAGAGAGAAAGAGAGAGGGAGACAGACATAGACACAGAGAGAGAGAGAAAGAGAGAGGGAGACAGACATAGACACAGAGAGAGAGAGAAAGAGAGAGGGAGACAGACATAGACACAGAGAGAGAGAGAAAGAGAGAGGGAGAGACTTGTTGACGTGTTCTCCGTCTTGCTGACATCTTCTTTTTGGTTGCTATGTACAAACACAATGGCTCTTATTTGAGCAGAAAGACAGTAAGTATATACATTACTGTATATTTAGTTTATCCTAGTGGATTACATCAGCATAGTTTACCTTTCCTTCGCTTCCCTCTATGACGGGTCAGTAGAAAGTTACACCATCTGTATTTCTGTCACACGGGAGGTCATGCAGATAGCGACTAAAGATAAAACTGTGATATCATTGTAAATTATGTTAGTAAGACGCGCTGTTGCCTAGTCTTCTGACAGAGTCGGGCTGCTAGTCACAGCAATTGTAAAACCTCCGTATTTCTGCCCTCAGCCAGTCAACAGTTCTGACTACACAACTGATCACAGAACTCGGAGATGTGTGAACAGAGCGATACACGTGGCCGACACAGCACATTTGTCCTGAAAGGCCGAGAAGAAGATGAGGAAGAAAAAATGATGACAGGAAAGAATGAGATGGATAAGGAGGACGACGAAGGAGTTCCAGTGGATACAGGATGGGCATGGGTTATCGCTGTTTGTAAGTGTGACTGTGTTGGAGATTCTTAGCTGAACAGGACGGTGTCTTAATGTGACCAGTAGTCACAAGTGCCAGGAATGTCGCAAGTGTCCGGAATCGTGGTTTCCTCAACATTTTCTCAGTTTCATGTCATTGCATCTCCCGAGTACCGTACACCTTCCGTTATCTCACTTCAGGATTTTATGGTCATATTATTATTTCATTGATTTTGTTGTCTGTCAGTGCGTGGCCTTCGTAAATAGATGGCCAAACACAGCGGGCGCGTGGCGTCACAGCAAGCGGCGATGCTCGGCTTTCGGCAGAGGTGTTTTGATAACCTGATATCAGTGTACCAACGTAATGTGTACCGGCACTTGTGTTGTCGTATTACTCAAAGCAAGATGTAGCATGCATGTGCCTTAAGCTGAAAGAATGTTTGCACTGTAGATCAGCAAGTCTGAAAATTCGACCACAAAAAAGTGACTACTACTATTATTATTTAAAACGGAATCGATCAACGAGAAGTGAAGGCTTAGAGTTTGTCCGACGATTTACTTTACTTACCTACCATTATAGACACCAATAGTTGCTAGCCTGAGTAGGTTGGTGATAATATTATTATCTTAAGCAGCATACCGGTATATTTAATAAGGAAATATCGACATAATAGATTAGGCCACTGTTGTATTTTAATACATGTATAATGTGTGCACCACTCCTCTATCTTTCGTGTCTGAAAGGAAAGAAACGAGAAAAATAGGGAAAGGAGAGAGAGAGAGAGAGAGAGAGAGAGAGAGAGAGAGAGAGAGAGAGAGAGAGAGAGAGAGAGAGAGAGAGAGCGCACATGCACACTTGATAGACAGGAGAAAAGACATGGTGAGAGGAAACTTGCAAACATGAACAGTCTAAAATGCTTTACCTTAGCTGGACATAAGGAGCTGCTCAGAGGGATAGAACTAAATCCTTTTGGTGAACGTCTTCACTTTTCTTGAAGTATTTGCAGATGATGCCTGGTCACAGAAGCTTTTAGAATAATTGTTCGGGAAAATATTTACCACTGGTTTGATACATTTGGCAGCCACCTCTTCATAAAGAACCCCGCATTCTTTACATTTTCTTTGACATAATTCCAGATTCATAACTCTTCGCAGGGAAAATTGCAAAAGAATTGTTCTGTGGTTTGTGGTCTGCAGAAATTTATTCTCACTGTCATCTTTTCCAACCAGAACTTGAAAAACTTTGAAAGCTTCTATAATAACTGACACGGCAAGATCAGACGGCCATACTAGACCTCCTCTGTCTAGAGCAGACAAATAGGTGTAACGATCATCAGTCCCCTCCACATGAAGCGTTTTGTCTAGTCTTAACTCGTTCTTGCAGTCGTCACAGTTGGTGCATGGCATGGCAGTACCATGGAGACCGCATAACCTGATTCAAACACTAAAGCTTTTTGTTGTGCCTCTGTTAGTTCGACGTTCTCACAGTCAGGGATCAATGGCAGAAACTCTATATACTGTTGAGCTGAAGACGCTTTCAGTTGGGTAACTGTTTCCTCCAGAGTTTCAGTGAAATCTTTGAGTGTTAAAGTCCCTTTGGACGCTGAAACCAGTTTTAGGACGCTAATTAGCTTGAGCTTTTTTTCTCCTTCAAGTAACTGTTGGACCGACACGTGGAAGTTACATCCACTCATTTGTCTGTACTGACTAAATCTAAATTCAAGGTTGTCGGTTTGGAACTTGCCTAGTAAAATATATTTGAACTTTTTATCATCTAACAGGTAGGAAGAAATTTCTTGTAAGCCTCTCAGTGTATGAGCCAGAGCAGTCATTGTCTCGTTCGATATAGTGCCTTCTCATGGTTTCAGATTTAACTTCTGCCACTCCTGAGGCCATTCAACTGCTTTCTTCATATACTGCATGTTCATATCAGAGGTGGAGGTTACAACTTTAATGTCGTCATTCCTGAGTCTCTTAGCTTTGTATGGATGTTTAACATTAACTTTGTTCCACAGACGTAGAATTATGTCTAGAAATTCTCTAGTGCCTCGTGTATCTTCCCGCCAGTGCTTCTCAAAATGCTGTAGGGCAAAAATAATTCGTTGATCAAAAACTTTAAGCATCAATTTGACGTTCTGCTTTTCAGTAGCTGCTGGATACAAAACTTTTTGGTTCAGTGCCGGTGCCAGTTTTAGTGCCGACAACTTTCTTAAATGAGAAAATGATGCTTTCATAATTTCAGTACAGGCAGAACTTTCAAATGAAGGAAACTGGAATGTTTTCTCCACATCTTTCTGAGCAAGCCAGTTATTTCTGATACATCTCTATAAATAAGTGAAGACTTTGAAACTTTGTGCTCTATAGGTATAAAAACGGCTGGATGTAAAATCGTGAAATTTTCTGTGCTCAGACAGAACGAGTATTAATAGGTTTTTACGATATCTGACTGCAGATTAAATATTGCAACGGATTTCTAAAAGTAAAACTAAATATAGTTCATTTAATTTCTCCTAGCGTGTTTTCATTCTTTTTCACCGCCCGATATTTTTCGTTCCGCCATATCGTTTCGCGATTTTTATAAATCTAGCAAATTTGCCAAAGTTAGCAGCAGCATTTCACAGACCTATGCATGTTGTAAATCGCAGTCATTCACTTAAGTCTGTACACAGGCTTTTAGACATTTAATCTGACTAAAAATAATAAAAGATTTATGTTAGGCATAATAAGCACAGACTTTCAATCGGTCTAAATCAAACATCAAAATGCCTGCCACCAATCCGCAAAAAAATGAGCATGGTTTGGCCTAAAACTTAAAAATCTGGGCACCACCTCATGTCCGTCAAACGTAAACAAAGCGGTCGGCGTCCACCATGTGCTCAATCTTGAGATTTTAGTTACGTTTGTGCTTCTTGCCTGGGCGTGTTGACCCACAGTTACAAAAAATCCTACATCTTTATGCAAAAGTCAATATAGGGGAGGAGTTCCGTATGCGTTACATGTAATTTTTACCGTTATTAAGTAAAGCTTACTGACAGACAATAATAGGTTTAGGCTAGGCGATCGATGTTCACTTCGACTAGAGGCTAGGCCAGGCCTTGCCTTGATTCTTGATTCTTCTTCTCTACTGACTCTACAAAATAATAATAGAATCGAAGTGCACCTAAAACGTTACAAAACATGTGACATATTTTAAACAGTTAACTTTCAAACATGCCCCCAAAACGCCGAGCGACTTTAGGTCGTTCAACCCCACAAGCAAAGAGGATGAGAGTTCTCAGACTAAACTATACACTCTTCAGGCCTGAAATTTGGCAGGAAGATGGCAATTGAGATAAGGAAGATGATGGCTATAATAAAAAGTTGTTTATTTGAAGCATGTATTTTTAAAAAAATAACAATGTTAATTGCTATGTAACATCTGTATTTTTGCATGTTTGTTTCGTAATATATAGTACCGTGCATGTCATAAAAAGTAACCGTATCAAGCGTTCAGTTTGGAGCGTAGTGTTCTGGTGCGCATGAGTTCTGAAGCAAGACTGTAGTTTATTACTTTTATATGAGAGAGAGAGAAGGAGCACATCATTGTTTATTCCGGGCAATGCCCGGTAGGTCAATCTTGTTTAAATATAATGCGCTGTGTCAAAGAGAAAGAACAATTTCTCAGAACAGCTGAAGGGATTCTGTGTAGAAAACTTCAATTCTCCTCCATACATTTTGGTCAATGCATTACGATTTACTCTGTTGTTGTCTGAGATCACGCATACAACAGAATACACTACACTGTGGAGCAATTTCAGAACCTCAAGAAGCATATCGTACAACAATCGGTGGTCAAATTTTTGACAGGAACAATTCCCACAATATCTTTACTTTTGCATAACCGGGATGATACCATGAAAACTTGAGCTGTGCTGGCTTCTTGAGACAGAATTTGAGGCTGTGCCTTCCAGTTTTCCCTCTTTGTAGGATACTTGGTGAGCGACATGAATTTCGTCTGACATTAAAATTACCATTCTCTCTCCCTCATTCAAACTTTGACACTTTTGCTTCAAATATTCCCCGTGGACGCTTCCATCTGTCAATCCGCTTCCAATAGTAAATACTGATGAAAGTCTCTTCAAATATAAAGTTTGTGGTAGAGTTAGATGAATGTTTCTTAACATAGAATAGGTTCTAGGGGCTGCTGCAAAAATGTGAAAAGCCCAAAGCAGTGTTTCGGATGAGTATCGTCTCACCGGAGAAGTCAATAGCTTTAACTGTTCCACCAAAGAGGAAAGTTTGTCTTTCTGTGGTAAAACCTGGTCTTCGCTGTGCTCATCAGTTTCTTCTGCTGGTTCGCCTAAGCACAAATTCTGCAAGCCGTCAACAAAAACTTGAATTTGCTGTTTGACATCCATCTCTTTGGCGCTGGCACTGGCGAAGTGTGATAGCATTGTATCAAACTGTGACCAGGGTGTGGGGATAGGGGGAGATTGCTGACCAAAGAGCCATTTCAAAGATGTGTTTGGAACTTGAACAATACCTGTATTCTCTTGTGTGAACATCTCTACGTGCATGTCAGAATGTACTCTAATTGCCCAAACTAAAGCTGCCTTGCTGCTAGGTAAATCTTGTAAATTGTGAAAACTTCTCTGAACCTGGTGCTGGTCTCGATGTTTCTCATTATCCTGATGTACATGTGATGTTCTATGTAATGTTTTCTTCCCCCAGGTGTACATGTGATGTTTTCTTCCCCCAGGTGTACATAATTATGATGTTTTCTTCCCCCAGGTGTACATATGATGTTTTCTTCCCACATTTGTATATGTGATGTTTTCTTCCCCCAGGTGTACATGTGATGTTTTCTTCCCCCAGGTGTACATATTATGTTTTCTTCCCCCAGGTGTATATGTGATGTTTTCTTCCCCCAGGTATACATATGATGTTTTCTTCCCCCATGTGTACATGTGATGTTTTCTTCCCCCAGGTGTATATTTGATGTTTTTGTCACGAGTGGAGTGAGTGCAATTAAGGGGATTGCTACAGAGCGGGTGTAGAGTAAGAAAGGCTCACAGTAGACAGCAAGTTAAGCGTGCTGTTGTGAGTAGTGGGGGCGGGGTCTGAAGGAGGCGAAAGCGCGGTATTACTATCACTGCAAGTTAGAAGGTCCTAGGGATCGGACCTGTGAATAAAAGCCCATCGGGCGGACATAAAGGGGAAGCAGTCGAGAAGACTAGTGAGAGTCTTTCCAGTTATGACTGGTATGTAGAACGTTGATTGATTATTATGATTGATGTATTATATTATATTCGTCTATTACCATGATGTAAATAAGTATATGTGAGGAATGTGGAAGTCCTTGATATTGGATATAGCAATGTGCGCCACGAGCGATAGATGAAAGTGAGTTCATGGATTTGTAGCGCGAGTGAGTAGTGTGTACTCCGATGGAGGTGTGTTACCGTAAGATGTGTGGTGAGTGAAAGGTGAACTAGTGTGTGTACGTTTCATGGGTTGTAAGGAGAGGTGGAGTGAATAGAAATGGTAGGGTATTATACCATTGTAATGTTATTCTTGTAGGTGTCGGGGACGGGCCGCAGAGCCACCTCGATGAGCACAGGGGATAGGCCAGCATAGGGCCGGAGGCCACACATAGGCCAGAAGTGAGGCTGTCAGTGCAGGACAGTAGAGGCACATAAAGTCGTGGCAGTCAGGTCACGGACAGGGACGTAGATATGAGAGTGAATGAGATACTATATTGTTGCCATGTTGATAGGCTAGTGAACTGATATTATGTTGTTGCCATGTTGATGGCTAGGGAAATAATAATGTGTTATTGCCCTGCTGAGGTGCTAGGGGAGTGCTAAGGTGTATGACAATAGGAAGGGGATATTGAGAGACTGCGGTGCCAGTAAATTATTAATGTACTATTAAGACCCTGAGGGGAGAGGCTGAGGCCGAAGTGCCTTTAGGAGTAACTGCCGGATTGTGGATCCGAGGGAGAGTGTGTGTGAGAATAAGGCCGTTGTACGGCAGTGCATTTCAATAATATAATGTATGTAATTGCGCTCTTATATGTATAATTATGTTTAATAAATGTGTGAGTCTGATGGATTGTTCTGTTAAGTGTTAACTTGTTTGTTCGTGATTGTTGTCCTGTCATAACTTATTACATCTCCCAGTCTGGGATTTGTGACAGTTTTCTTCACCCAGGTGTAAATGTGATGTTTGCTTCCCCAGGTGTACATGTGTTGTTTTGTTCCCCAAGTGTAAATGTGATGTTTTCTTCCCCCGTGTGTATATACGATCTTTTATTGCCCCATGTGTTCATATGATGTTTTCTTTCCCCAGATGTACATATGATATTTTCTTCCAGTAGGTGTACATATGATGTTTTCTTCCCCCATGTGTTCATATGATGTTTTCTTTCCCCAGGTGTACATGTGATTTTTTTCTCCCCGGGTGTACATGTGATGTTTTCTTTCCTCAGATGTACATATGATGTTTCTTCCCCCAGGTGTACATATGATGTTTTCTTCTCCCAGGTGTATATAGGATGTTTTCTTCCCCCCGGTGTACATGTGATGTTTTCTTTCCACGGGTGTACATGCGATGTTTTCTTCCCACAGGTGTACATATTATGTTTTCTTTCCCCAGGTGTCCATATGATGTTTTCTTTCCCCATATGTACATGTGATGTTTTTTTCCTCCAGGTGTACATGTGATGTTTGCTTACTCCAGTTGTACATGTGATATTTTCTTTCCCCAGGTGTACATGTGTTGTTTTGTTCCCCAGGTGTACATGTGATGTTTTTTTCCCCCAGGTGTACATGTGATGTTTTCTTCCCCCATTTGTACGTGAGATGTTTTCTTCTTCGAGGTGTACATGTTATGTTTTCTTTTGCCAAGTGTACATATGATGTTTTCTTTCCCCAAGTGTACATGTGATGCTTTCTTCACCCAGGTGAATATATGATGTTTCTTACCCCAGGTGTACATATGATGTTTTCTTCTCCCAGGTGTACATGGGATGTTTTCTTCCCCCAGGTGTACATGTGATGTTTTCTTTCCCCAGGTGTACATGTGATGTTTTCTCCTTCCAGGTGTACATGTGATATTTTCTTCCCCCAGGTGTCCATGTGATGTTTTATTCCTCCAGGTGTACGTGTGATGTTTTCTTCACCAGGTGTACATGTGATGTTTTCTTTCCCTAGGTGTACATGTGATGTTTTCTTTCCCCCTGTGTACATGTGATGTTTTCTTTCCTCATGTGTACATGTGATGTTTTTTCCTCCTTGTGTACATGTGGTGTTTTCTTTCCCCATGTGTACATGTGGTGTTTTCTTCCCCCAGGTGTACATGTGATTTTTTCTTTCCCCAGGTATACATGTGATGTTTTCTTCCTCCAGGTCTACATGTGATGCTTTCTTCCTCCAGGTGTACATGTGATGTGTTCTTCCCTCAGGTGTACATGTGATGTTTCCTTTCCACAGGTGTACATGTGATGTTTTCTTCCTCCAGGTGTACATAATATGTTTTCTTCCCTAGGTGTACATGTGATGTTTTCTTCCTCCAGGTGTACATGTGATGTTGACATTGATCTTCGGCTTCGACAGGGCTATTTCTGTTTTATTTGTGGATTTCACTGAACAATTTGAACAGTCAGCGACGGTCATCTCCTTGATATTTACAGTAGAAGCCTTGTCTTCCAGCATTAGTGGTCAGTTGTCTACATTGTTTAAAACTTGTACTGTATTAGCGATTCTCAGAGAATAAGAGTGTAATAAACTTAGAACCAATCATGTGACATTGGTAAATCTAGACGCCCTTCCTCCCCCCTCCACCGCCAAGCAAAATGTCATTTTGTGCATCAGAATGGGGTCCGCTGGAAATACGAGTTAAATAAATGTTTCCGTTTTCGTTTTTATGATACATCTGTAATGTCATACTGGGTTATCCAGACGCGACACTGGAGAGGAAATCGAGTATTTGCTTCATAACTCCCTTATTGTCTGCAGTAAGAAAGTGAGCAATCTTTCGTGTGGTAGTGGCAAACTGGAGATTGGAGTACAGTACATCACAGTGACTGGACAATGATGGTCCACATTTTGACACATCCAAATTATAATAAGAATTAATTTTGCTATTTGCTTGGGAAGTGCTTGATGCACAAATGCAGTGAAAGAAGACGTGCTGGAACAATTTTCGAAGAGAATAAAAAAAGTCGGCCACGTTTAGTGCATTGCTTAACCCTTCAGTGTTTTGTGTATTTTGGGCAATTTCCTATAACATTTTCATATCAGGTTTTTTTTGTGTTTTTTGTTAGTTTTGTTCATCGCCAGTAAAATCATGCCAAGATTCAGTGTCAGAAGTATCTGTTGTGTGGCTGGTATTTCTACATCAGTGGTCACCATCTGCATTTCTCGAGCACCAAACATCGCCCTTTTCTTGCTGCTCTTTGTGTTTAAAGGTAATGTCGAGACATCACATAGTCGATTTCCACAAACTAATTGATGAACAGGCTGGAGGGGGATCAAACATGGAGTTTTTCCATTAATTGTAAACTTTGAGCAGACTAACACTCCATTTCTTTGTTTGTTTAGTTTAGTTTTGTTTCAAAAAATGAGGGAAATTAAGTTTAAAATTTTGACAGAATTTTTAATCTGAAAAGTAGGCGAGAGAAAGACACAGGAAAATCAATTTGTTTGGTCTCATGGGATTTCGATGTTTGATATGAGTGAAAGACTGACAGATTTTGTCTGGGCTCACCAAGTTGTCTTAGTTTCCGACAAATGTGTGAACTTACATTATTCTGTCAATCGTGGGGACATTTAAGCTGTTAATTAGTCAGACAACCATTTGTCCGGGTAACCAACCAATGATTCAGCCCCCAAACTATGCAATATCTATGTGTCTGTTTCAGTACTGACTGGACTAATGAATCAGAAATTTACTTGCAACAATTATTCAACTTCATTCTCCTCCTCGCCCTCCCCCCCCCCCCCCCCCGACTTAAAACTGACCAAAATATGTAAGAAAAAAAGTTTACAAACTCTGATTGAACAAAAAACAAAACAAAACCAGAACAGATATCCAACATGTCTAGGATGTCAATTAATATTTTATATAAAAAGCATGAAAGTAAAGCCAGCTCTCGACCCAGAGCCAAAATACATTCATTAAGTCATTGTTTTCTATGGTGTACTTTGCTGTTCTGACAGGTATGTGTTTTCAAGCTATTTTAGTGGGAACTTTGTCTATGATTGGCTACTATTTCAAGACGAGACGAGCGCTTGCGTCATCAATAGCCAATGCAGGACTTTGTATGGCCTATATCAGCATTCCACCAATCACAGACATGCTCCGGTGAGTAGTTACTACACACCTCTGATTTTATGTTCATACAAATGTTATACACTACAAAGTTGTAACTCATGTCTCGACTTGACGTTTAAGTGGTACACAGTTTGTTGCATGCCTACTGGACTATGCTTGATGTAATGGCTGGAATCCGGGGAATCAAAATGTACCAAAATCTCAATCTGGTCCAAAATCACACGTGATAGATTAAAGAAGCGCTGTTTTCCCTCTCAGCTCCTGTAACGTAATTACCCGCTTGGAAAACTGGGTCACAAATACACGACGTCGTGTAGTCATTTTATTGGTCATCTTAAAGTCTTTAAAAACTAGTCTTTTCTGTCCGACGTTCGATATCGACAACCAAACTAGCACAAATGGTAGGCATTTTCCACGGCATTTACCAATGCAACGGCGGGAGGAAGTAAACAAGAGGTGTTTGACGCCCTGTTCGTTCAGTCAGTAGAAACACTTGCCAAATCCCAGCCACACAAATCACGTTATGTCGTCCATTACCGAGCGACACAGCAGAGACAGGCGTGGACACTAAAGTAAATTACTTCCTAGTACAAACCATTGTGACACGGCGGCTAGTCAAATAATAATTATATGCTACTTTTAAATACGCCCATATAACAGTGAAAGAAGAAGACAAAAGGCTTTTAAGGTGAAAGAATTGAAAATTTCGGAAACTGTTGAAGAAGCCACTTTTCCTGGCGTTCTTGAACACAAAATTTTTACATAAGAACAGTAGCCGCAGCTGCTCAGGTTAAAACACACACACACACGCAGAACTTTAGGGTCTTAAATTTCATCTCTTGTTTTCTCTTGGGTTTTACGGCCTGACATCACCACTCACATCTTTCCTTCTCTACCATCTGATGTTTCTCTTCAGGCTAGAGTATGGTACCAGAGGTTGTCTTCTCATCATAGCTGGGCTAGAGCTCCATCTGACACTGTTCGGCCTTCTCTTACGACCAGTCGACAGCTACAAGTATGGCAATTTTTTAATTATTTTTTTTTCTTTCTTCCTTTTACTTTTCCAAGGTGCAGTTTCAAGACAGTGAAAAAAAAATGCTATCAGTTTCCTCATGAATGAATACATTTAATTTTGATGTCATTCAACTTTCTAGACTGTCCGATGAGTCTTGCATCCCGTTATACCTCTGAACTTACATGAAAATGTTATAGACGAAATTTTATAAAAACCACATAAAAACTGTGGGGTCGCAGCAAGGCTTACAGCAAAGTCAAAATAATGGCAAAAAGAAAATGTTGTATGCAGCAATGCAGGTTTCTAACCGAACGCTGGATTTGTCTTCCCTTTTTGTCTGTGGTTTATTGTAATTGTATCGTTGAGGTATCATTTCTTACCTCAGGCTTTGCTCAAGGTGTATATAGGCTGACCCTCTCCCCCCCCCCCCCCCCCAAAAATAAAACAACAGAACCCACAAATCTGAGGAAGTTTTTGGCACCACTGGGACGACGCAGAGGGATAGATGGAGGTGAGCAATGGTTCCAGCAAGACTGGGTCACACCCCACACATCAAATGAGTCCCTAGCCTGGCTGAGAGAGCGATTTAGGGAAAGACTGATCAGCCAGAAGTGTGACGTTGAGTGGGTACCGCATTCACCGGACTTGAAATCCCCAAATTTTTATCTGTGAGGTTATCCCAAAGATAATGTGTACGAGAACAACCCTCAAAGGTGAACTGAAGGCAGCAATCACAGTAAAAATCAGAGAAATCCCCAAAGAGGAATGTGTTCGAGTAATTGACAATTTTGCGCGATGTATGCAAGTTTTTGCCTCCAACGCCCAGGACGCCATTTGGAACATATTTTGGAGAGACTATGACTCTCATGCAACGCAACCAAGATAGCTGAAACTTTGGAGAATGAATGTACACAGAGTGAAGTTTAAGTCCAGCTGACCTTTGTAGGATTGAAATTTTTTTTTTTTTATGGGTTCTGGTTGTTGTTTTTTTCATCACCCCGTACATCATCATCATCATCAATATCATCATGATCAGTTGCCGTGTCTGGAACAGACATTGGTGATCATGGCTCTCCACTTGGATCTGTCACCAGCCAACCTCAAGAAGGAGTTGTTGTTGTGACGTGTATTTGTTGTCCATGAATTAAGACTTTCAGTGAAAGTTTTTCCCGGTCTATGCCTGTTTTTCCTGCCTTCGATCTTCCCTGTGACTGCTAGATGCTCGAGGCTCCTGTGGCGACAGATGTGTCGTAGAAATTTCAGTTGCCTCTGTCTTCTTGTTTTAATTAATGATCTTTTCAGATTAGAGCCTCTCAGTACTGACTCATTTGATTTTTTTCTCCATCTATGATTATTCTCAATATTCTTCTAATCAACCACATCTGTGCTGCTTCTAGTTTCCTCTCCATTTCTTTGTTCATTGTCTAACATTCACATCCGTATTAAAGCTCTGACCACACATGTGTTTTCAAAACTCTGACTTTAGTGGTCGTTGATATATTTCTGTTCATTAATAATGGTCTCATTTTGTGGAATGAATCTTCGGCCATTATTATTCTTTTCCTTATTTCACTTATGCTCCTACCATCTGATGTTATCAAATGTTAAGTACACGCGTATTCTGTTTCGATTCTTTATATTTCCTATTGAAATCTTTTATTGTTCCATTGTTTTCTCTGTTCCATTTTTCTTTTTTTTCTGTTGTTGCTTTTTCTCTTTTTTTTCCTTGATAAAGGTGATACCCGAAATATCGAACATTTTCTGTCTTCTCTTTTAGTTTGCATTGTATCATTAATTTGGGGTATTATTTCTTATGCAGGGCTTTGCTACATTCAACTTTTTCTTTTTGCCCAATTTTGATATTGCTCATAGCCCTGCTGCGACCCTACAGTTTTTCTGTGGTTTTTATAATATCTCGACATTAAAGTAGATTCCACGCGTGGCTTCGCCAGCCCTCTCTTTTCCTGCCTTGCGAAGCGAGCTGGCATGGGCGGCATTGAAAACCCGTCTCCCCATCGCTGTATGGGCTGAGCGCTCGTGGCTGGCCTAGCCCAGCCCAGCCAACGAGTTGAAAAATAGCGGTGATTGTGATTGATTTTGTAACTTTAATTTGATTGTTATTGATTTTGTAACTTTAATTTGTTTATAGTCACCCACATACCATTTCCGTGCACTATAACGTAAAATTGAATAAAATTCCTTGATTGAAAAAAAACAAAAAAAAACTGATTCAAGCGACACAACTCACCACAACTACAATGTTATGTACGCAAAAAAGAATAGGGGCTTACATGAGTGTAAGAAGCAAAAACATTGTAAAGCCAGTGGTGTTAGTGTATATGACACGGCGTTAGAGGTTGGGGTAAGCATAGAGGGAAGACAACGGGTGATGAGAAGTGAACACTAACAGCTTCATTGGTTCAAACACTTGTCACTGAATTGGGCTAAAAAAATTAGCAAAAACACTATATAGAAGCATTAGTATACCAGTACTAGAGTTAAGAGAGAGAGAGAAAGAGATGAGCTAGGGCATGGGTAACGTGGAGATAGGCCAGACAACAGACTAGTGAATGACTCGCCCTATCGTGTGGCCTAACACTGACGACATTGAACTTTTACTAATATCAAGCTTGGACTGCTATTGAAAATAAAGTGTGATTGCAAAGCTCCATGTACCACACAAATGGGCAATGGAGAGAGAAGAGAGAGGGAGAGAGAGAGAGAGAGAGAAAGAGAAAGCAAGAGAGAGAGAGAGAGGAGTCGAGGGTGAAACATGATTTACAAACATACATTAACTCACCAACAACTGTGCTTTCTCTACTGACACGACTGATCCACTTCGTGGATCTTTTTTGGGTCACGCCATGGAAAACTAGAGGGGTGGGTAGTAGGGTGAGGGCAATTTTTATGAATGATTTGACGTAGGGTGAGGTACAAACCTAACCAAACCTACATAACATTAAAAACAAAACGTAGCCTCTTCCATTGTGGGTGGGATACTGTCACGAGGTTTACTACAATCTAGATCTACTTACCACTTCGCATACATGCACTATTTAGGCTACTCGTGGCCTGAAATTAATGTGCTCACAAGTAACAGAATTAGAAGTAGATGGCTAACGCCCCAACGGCTGAAAAAAACTAGATCTAGGCCTACCCTCAGGCTTTGACTTTGGGGGAAAGGGACACGTATTGTGGAGTCGGCCTACAATCCAGATATCTAGATCTAGATCTTCTAGACAGAATAAAATGTTATCGATATATTTTGGTCTATCAGCTTTCCTGTGAAATGACAGGGGATTTCCCTTCTTGGCCTTGTTGAAATATCCAACCGCGCAGCAACTTTGCACCATATTCTTCAACATTTCAACGTCCGATCGAGTCAGTTGAGAATGATTCCAACAAACGAGCTAGATTTCTGGTCTAGAATAGATCTAGTCTACTTCTCAATTGAATAAACAGTTCAAGACACGATATTCTAAATAGCTTGGGCCACACGTCAATTGATTAACCTTCTCACAGTCAAAGACCAACACGCTGTTCTGCTTACAAACACGATGAGTCATGACCCATGCCGTGGTGGCCGCCACCGCCTCCATCTTGCACCGATTGGTATCCAATCAGTGACGTGTTTGGGCATTGTTTTGGGTCGTTTGTTTTTTTTTTAGACTACCATATCTTCTGTCTTTTCCCCGTTGAGAGACAGTCCCATTTTTTCACTTTCTATAACAACTGTGCCCAAAAGTCTCTGAAGTTGTGGTTCCGAGTTTTGCCATTAAAACTGTGTCATCTGCATATCTGGGATTGTTAAGATTTTCTCCATTTACTTTAAGGCCAGGGATGTCTTCCAAGTTCCTGAGGATCAACTCGCTGTGTAGATAAAAAAGATCAGGTGACATCACGCGTCCCTGTCTCACTCATCTTTTACTGTTTTTGAATTCACGATGTTCTCCTTCTATTCTTACGGCTGCGCTTTGATCCCAGTAAAGATTTCGGATAACCCTCAGGTCTTTGCCGTCGATGTCTAGTTTTTCCAAAATATTAAATAGTTCTTCGTGTTTTACTTGGTCAAAAGCATTAGAGTAGTCAATGATGCAGAGATGGAGGTCTTTTTTGCACTTCTATAGAACTTTCCATGATCATTGATAATGTAGAGATGATATGCCCGGTAGGCCTACCTATATACAACCTTTTCTTTTTGCCATATTTTGACTATGAAAATGTTATGGCTTGTGAGACTTCGTGTTTGCAGATTTCCAATGCCAAAAGCAGCATACGCCACCAATTTTTTTTCAATATTTCAAAAGACTAAACAGAGAAAAAAAAAAGAAAAGATCTAATGATTTCACCAGAGCCAATGCATTTTTTATTACATTGTACATTATTCACACCCGATCCCTTTGAGGTTACATTTTCTACAGAAAATCTTGCCAGCAACTTAAATACGAACACATTTGTTGTTTTATTCCTGATAAAACATAGAGATGAAAGATATAAAATGTTAATCTGTCTGGCTGTCAAATTTAATTGTGTTCATTAAACTCAATCAGCAATTGCAGATTCAATGTCGATTTGTGTGCAGTCAAATAAGAAAAGTTTTCCACAGATTTTTCATCTTTATTGCATTGTGTCCAGCAGCAGCAGCAGCTGATACCGGTGACATTCAGTTTCTATCAGGTGGTGACAGCAGTAGCTGGTAGCGGTGACATTCAGTTTCTATCAGGTGGTGACAGCAGTAGCTGGTAGCGGTGACATTCAGTTTCTACCAGGTGGTGACAGCAGTAGCTGGTAGCGGTGACATTCAGTTTCTATCAGGTGGTGACAGCAGTAGCTGGTAGCGGTGACATTCAGTTTCTATCAGGTGGTGACAGCAGCAGCTGGTAGCGGTGACATTCAGTTTCTATCAGGTGGTGACAGCAGTAGCTGGTAGCGGTGACATTCAGTTTCTATCAGGTGGTGACAGCAGTAGCTGGTAACGGTGACATTCAGTTTCTATCAGGCGGTGACAGCAGTAGCTGGTAGCGGTGACATTCAGTTTCTATCAGGTGGTGACAGCAGCATCTGGTAGCGGTGACATTCAGTTTCTATCAGGTGGTGACAGCAGCAGCTGGTAGCGGTGACATTCAGTTTCTATCAGGTGGTGACAGCAGTAGCTGGTAGCGGTGACATTCAGTTTCTATCAGGTGGTGACAGCAGCATCTGGTAGCGGTGACATTCAGTTTCTATCAGGTGGTGACAGCAGCATCTGGTAGCGGTGACATTCAGTTTCTATCAGGTGGTGACAGCAGCAGCTGGTAGCGGTGACATTCAGTTTCTATCAGGTGGTGACAGCAGTAGCTGGTAGCGGTGACATTCAGTTTCTATCAGGTGGTGACAGCAGCATCTGGTAGCGGTGACATTCAGTTTCTATCAGGTGGTGA
Organism: Onchidella celtica; assembly: GCA_963931925.1. Lineage (NCBI taxonomy): Eukaryota > Metazoa > Mollusca > Gastropoda > Systellommatophora > Onchidiidae > Onchidella > Onchidella celtica. Next base: position 335,325 of record OZ007580.1, read on the forward strand.
CAGCAGCATCTGGTAGCGGTGACATTCAGTTTCTATCAGGTGGTGACAGCAGCATCTGGTAGCGGTGACATTCAGTTTCTATCAGGTGGTGACAGCAGTAAAAAAAAAAAAAAAACTCCATTACCTTTCACTATGAGCGCTGTCAGGCGTTACTTCAGACACCAACTAATATTTTACAGGAAAGTGTACACCAACAGAGTCAAAGTCCAAGAGAAGGACGGAAGAGGTAAACTAGAAGAGATGCCTGTTTTGGAAAATGCAAAGAACGGATACCTGGACTTGGTGAGTTCTGGGCCAAACACGAAAGTTCAAACATTTCTTGACGGAACAACAGAAGAACACATTCAGCTGGTCAAGGGAACACGTCATACTGGAGATCCTGTGACCAGTAATGAGCAAGAGAAGGCTCAAGAAGACGGACACACAGTGCCTGATGTCCTGTCCAGAAGAATGAAAGCCAATACGATATATCATGACATCTCAACAGAATCTCGGCCTACTGTGTGTCATTCATTAAAGTCAAATCTTCATGACCTGGGGGATAAGCACATTTTAAGCAGCAGTTTAAATAAAAGTTTATTGAATGACATGCAAGCGGCCAGTAGTCAGAATGATGAAGGAAAGTCTGGTCAGACAACAGCATCTGTTGGTACAGAAGTCACGTGTGACGTCATCTCTGATCAAGCTCAAACAGCATCCAATCAGTTTAAGTCGACAAGCTGCCACGGTTCCTACAGCAAAAACAACAATAACCAATATTGTGACACTCCCAGCACTGACGACACGGCTGTTAGACTTGGAAACCAGATCTGCCCTCCATCTTCCACCGGTATCGGCTGCTCTGATCTGTCGTATACTCCCGCAAGTGACAAGGCCGATGTAGAGGAGATTCCTGACGACGTCGCTGATGACAATAATGAGAACAAAACGATGTGTTTAAGTTGGCTGAAGGACGTCATTGATTTGTCTCTGTTTAAGGTAAGCGCAGGCTGTCCCTTCTCCGGTCATTACTACTGTGGCCACGCTAATGTCATCAGATTTGCCAGGATATCAATTTACTCACTGACAAGGAGAATACAATAAAATTATTCTCGTAAGGGTGCGTTCCCCTGGAAATTCCTCCCAATTAATCTTAGCACTGTTTTCGTCTGCGAAATGGCCGCAGTAACGTCTTTTGGAAATGTTCACAAACTGTTCACAAGCTGTTCACAAACTGTTCACAAACTGTTCACAAGCTGTTCACAAACTGTTCACAAGCTGTCCACAAACTGTTCACAAGCTGTTCACAAGCTGTTCACAAACTGTTCACAAGCTGTTCACAAACTGTTCACAAACTGTTCACAAACTGTTCACAAGCTGTTCACAAACTGTTCACAAGCTGTTCACAAACTGTTCACAAGCTGTTCACAAACTGTTCACAAGCTGTTCACAAACTGTTCACAAGCTGTTCACAAACTGTTCACAAACTGTTCACAAGCTGTTCACAAACTGTTCACAAACTGTTCACAAGCTCTCCCTCACCCTCACCCTCAGCCAGCCACACACACACATACCCACACACATACAATATACACATATACACACAACACACACACACAGGTATACACAGACACCAACACCACCCCTACCCCACCCCACACATCCTCACCACACAGCCACTAACACACACACAAACGCCAACTGCCAGTATTTTGCCTCTCTACCCAAGAATTTCTAGTCATGATTTTCTTCTGTCAAGATCTGGAGGTTCAGAATGATGTCACTGTACATTATGTTTGCCGTGTATATCAACTTTCTACCCATGTACATGCCGGCCATTGGATACACCGCTGGCATTGACAAATCTGATGCTGCCTTCTTGCTGACCATCAGTGGCGTCACCGATCTGATCACAAGAATTGTCTTGGGGTGTATTGGGGATTATCCTTGGGCTTCCGTATCAAAGGTGAATTTGTGAATTTATAGAATATTCTAGACTGACGATTATAATAATTTTAGAACGAGATTATCTGTAGCGCGAAATTAGAACCACGTTGAAAGGTGGAGATTGCTAAGAGCTGTATTGCTGCTGGACAATCAAGGTCCTGCACAAAAAGTCGTACTAAACCTGGCAGGTTGCTCACCCTGATGTAGATATATAGAGTAAGGTTATGAGTCTGCTAGGCTTAGCTGCGCTTTGTTGTTTTTTGTTTTGTTTAAGAGCCCGTGGTCTCTTGTTGACCTCTGTGACAACCTGAACTTAATCCCAACCCTAAACCCTAATCCTAAACACCCCATTCCACCCCCTCTTCCATTCTCTTGATCCCTTAATTCCTTCCGGAGTCGTGCGGTCACTGAACTGGTGAGCATCGCACCAACTGCCTTCACTTCTGGCGGCCATGGACAACGGCCAGTGTTGTGTGTGGCAAAGTTTTCTACTGTCCATTCAGTAAGATTGTCTGTCCATTTCTTTATTTGTCTGCCCCGTCTTCACGTTACCTGAACTGTACCTTGGAGGATGGTCTTTGATAGTCCACTGACTCTTGTCACATGTCCAGACCACTTCAACTTTCTGTTTACTATGTTCAGAAGATCTTTCTAGTGTCGAACATGTTGGGTGAAGGTTTTGTGCACGTCTTCACTTGTGATGTGGTCTGTGCACGAGACGCCCCCCCCCCCCCAGCCCCCTGCCATGTGACCAGGTAAATAGGACGTTTTGTGCATATTTAATAAATAGCTTTAGTAACCTTGCTGTTTTCCTTCCTGATTTTCATTCTTCTGCTTCAACGCCTGCACATGTCACCTGTAAATAGATTTGAGACACAGGGTGACATTTTGCACCGTTTGGCGAAGTTAGGTTTTGTTTGCACTATGAATTTTTTTTTTTAAGTTTTAGAGTTTGGGTTAAGGTTAATGTTAAGATTAGATCAATCAAATTGGCCTTGAAAATCCTTTGGTGGGCCCCGTGACCACAATAACATTTTAGGACACTGGCCAGCATTTAGTGACAAAACTATTGTGTTTTGGCGAGGTTTTTGAACTAAATATTACGTTTGTGATCACTTTTGTTTGTTTGTGGTCCAGACTATTAACTGATAGTTTATCTTTGTAGAATTTAAACACTCAGTTCTAGGTGTGCGGTGTGACTCACTGGCTATCTGAATTTGTCTGAATTTCCGATCTGAGAACTTGAAAAATTCATCTCAACTGCGTGCAAATTTCATACTTTACAGAACAATGAAGCTATTTTTTTTTGTTGTTTCTTTATTTGGTTTACTTAAACTCCTCTAGGCTAATGTGAGTTCCATCTTTGGTGGTGGTATGGGTTTTTTTTGGTAACATTTAGAAACCTTCAATTTTCAACTTTTCTGTCTTTTAATTATTGTAGATTTGAATGACTCCAGACGTTCCCCATTTTCTACAGATGGTGGCATTTTCCACACTGGTCATTGGTGTCGTCTCACAGTTTACCAGATATATCACGACTTACGCTCATTTTGTTGTCTTTGCACTGATAGTGGGCAGTGCGGCTGGAGTACATCAAAATTTTCTCAATGTTTTACTAGTGGAATATGTCGGTGTGGACAACTTTTCCAAGGCGTTCGCTATCATTGCAATGTTGGCAACGTTAACTATCTCTGTGACATTTCCTGTTGTAGGTAAGAAAGTATTTGTGTGGATGGATGGATGGATGAAAGGATGGGTGGGTGGATGGATGAAAGGATGGATGGATGGGTATACGGAAAAATGGGTGGATGGATGGATCGATGGTTGGATGAATGGGTGGATGGTTGGGTGGATGGATTGAAGGATTGGTGGGTGGGTGTGTCGCGATGTGGGTTAGATGGGGAGAATTCGACTGACACTCTTTCGAGGTCCGCTCCCACAATCGACGAACACACAAAAAAAAATACTTGCACTCTAAAAACTAAATAAATCAATTGCTTTGATTTTTAGCAGAACTGTAGGGCAGTTTAATTACAGGAATTAATGTAACAAATATAATTATAAATATAAATATCAATTCAAAGGCAACTGAATCTAACTAATGAAACTACAGCTTTCTATAAAGACTAACTTATTCACTCTAACTACTTGCAGGTCATATGAGTTAGATGCCAAATAGAATCCGCGCACGTGGCGACGGATATAACAGTTTAAATTCTATTAATTCAATGAGACATGTTATGATATGGACATTTCCTCTAGACACGCCATGGAGAATGCTTGTACAACCATGCGTTGTCTGGCGGTAACTCTGAAACTGTCTTCAAAAGTAAGTAGAACAGTTCACTTTCATCATTACAAATTAGTATGAACTCTCACCATTAGGCCCCCACTGGGAGTGAGAGCGCTGGATGTAAACGCTGTGGGTTCATATCAAACCAAGTAGCTTAGGCTCTGGAGCTTTAAATCATGGCGCTCCTCACAATATGGACTGCTCAACTGCGTCTCTGTGTCTCTCATCTGGCTGAGGACTATCGCCGTCCACCTCGTAAATGGATTGTCTACATGTGGCCTCTATCTGAGCTCTGCACGGGTTTAAATACTAAAGCTATGTCTCGACCTTCCGTCCAGATTCATACATTTGATTGGTGCAGCCGCTGGGAGCTCAGCCTGCAATATTAATTTATGCTTGTCATGGCCTTGCGCCAAAATCAAGGTCAATTTTACGGTCTAGACAAAATTTAAAATGCGAAACATTAACTACTAAAATCTTCAAACCCCGTGCTTTCTACTCTTATGCACGAATTTCCGAACGCCAACTAAGCGTCTAAATAAACTACCTTTACTCGCCCCTTATCTATGTTAATCAAAATCACGGGGTCGAGAACTGCTCTGTCATTCCTAGCTATACATTTATTCTATCTCGCCCCTCCTTCTCTCCATCCATCAGAAAAAAGGTGTTTCAAAACAAACTGTTCACGAGAACAGCTCAAGGACAAATTACGCTGGTTATAATCAACAAGATCGTAAAAATTAACTCACTGACGTCGTGACCTAGCACGGCATTTATGATCCTAATGTGATCATGACAGGGTGGATGGATGGATCGATGGATTAATGAATGGATGGGTGGATGGATGGATAGATTGATGGATGGGTAAATGAATGGGTGGGTGGGTGGATCGATGGATGAATGGGTGGGTGGATGGGTATACGGTTGGATGGATGAATCTGTGGGTGGATGGATGGATGGTTGGATGAATGGGTAGGTGGGTGGATGGATACATAGGTGAGTGGGTTGATGAGTGGATGGATGGGTGGTTGGATGGATAATGAGTGGATGGATGGATAGATGAACACGTATGTGGATGAATGCATTTTTGGATGAACGGATGCCTGATGGATGGATGGAAGGGTGGATGAATGGGTGTGTGGATTAATGAATTGGTATGTGGATGGATGGGTGGTTTAAATGGATGGGTGGACAGATGAATGGGTGGGTGGGTGGATGGATGGATTGATGGCTGGATGGATGGATTGGTGGTTGAATGAATTAATGAATGGGTGGGTGGGTGGATGGACGGATGGGTGGTTGGATGGATGGTAGGATTAATGGATTAATGAATCAGTGGGTAGATGGGTGGATGGATGGATGAATGGGTGGGTGAATGAATGAATGGGTGGGTGGATTTATGGATGAATGGGTGAGTGGATGGATGGATAGATGGATGGGTGTGTGGATGGATGGATGCGTGAGTGGGTGGATGGATGAATAGGTGGGTGGATGTATGGATGAAGGCATGGATGGATGGATGAATGGGTAGGTGGATGGATGGATGGGTGCATGGGTGGATGGATCAAAAGTTTGATGGAAAGATGAACGGGTGGGTTGATGGAATTAATGGATGGATTAATGGTGGGTGGATGGATGGATAGATTTATGTATGAATGGATTGATGGATGAGTGGATGGGTGGTTGTATTTAGGGATGGATGGACGGGTGCATGGGTGGGTGGATATATGGCTGGATGGATGGATGATGAATGGGTGGGTGGATGGAATCAATGGATGGACGGGTGCATGGATGAATGGGTAGGTGGATGGATGGATGGATGGGTGCATGGGTTGGTGGATCAATAGTTTGATGGAAAAATGAACGGGTGGGTTGATGGAATTAATGGATGGATTAATGGTGGGTGGATGGATGGATAGATTTATGTATGAATGGATTGATGGATGAATGGGCATGTGGATGAATGGATAGATTTATGTATGAATAGATTGATGGATGAGTGGATGGGTGGTTGTATTTAGGGATGGATGGATGGTTGGCTAGATGAATTAATGGTTGGACAGATGGATGGATGGATACGTGGATGGATGGTTGTATTTAGGAATGAATGGATGGATGGTTGGCTAGATGGATTAATGGGTGGATGGACAGATGGATGGGTAGATGGATGGATTATGGATAGATGGATGGGTGAATGGGTGGGTAGATGGATGGATAGATGGATGGATGGATAGATGGGTGGGTGGATGGATGATGGATGGATGGGGGAGTGGATGGAAAGATGAATGGATGGATGGATGGGGAAGTGGATGGAAAGATGAATGGATGGATGGGGAGTGGATGGATGGATCGATGGGGGGATGGATGGATGGATCTTTGGTTGGATGCGTGGATGGGTGTATGAATGGACGGTTAGATGGATGTATGGATCTGTGGATGGGATGGCTGATATCATTTACTGAATCTTAATGTTGGTCTCTGAACTGACGCCTTGTGTAACAGTGACGGCTAGACTGGCTGGTTTTGTTTTCTGATCACCAATTTCAGTGATTTATGTTAGGTCATGTTATGTTGTGTCGTGTAGTGTCGTGTGATGTGATGTAATGTTATATTTTTTATTATGGTTTATTATTATATCATGTAATGTTATGTTATGTTATGCTATGATATTTTATGTTATGTTCCGTGTTAGCAACAAACGACTTGAAATCTTGACGATGAATTCTAAAAGAATGAAAAGAAATATAAAATGAAACAAAACAAACATCTTTCTTTTAGAAAATCTACAGTTTTCTTGCTGTTCGTTGACAACTTTGTCAATTGTGTTGTCGTTGATGGCCATGATGCTGTAAATCGTATTGGCCATTTTTAAGTAATCTCATTGACTGCATCAACAGGTGCCATGGTAGATGCCACCGGAAGTTTCGTCACGCCGTTACATTTTGCAGGAACCATGATTCTTCTGGTCAGCCTCGTTTTGTTTTGTGAACCAATATTTAAGAGACTGGACGAAAACAATCTGGCCAAGAAAAGAGGGCAATGAAAGCTGCCAAACAACGAAACAAGACGTGTGGAGAATTTTTAAGTACAGACAATCCATCTGGAGCATTGTGATAATTAAAACGAGTATGTTAATGCCACCGAAAAGACATGGGAAATTTTCTTACAAATGACCATTGTGTGTTACTCCTGCATTTTGAATTTAAAAAGTTTACATTCAAAGAGTATCGGATATCGTGACTTTGGGGTACAGCTGCACTCAGACAAGCGTATATTATGACCTTTGGGTACAGCTGCACTCAGACAAGGTTATATCATGACCTTTGGGTACAGCTGCACTCAGACAAGCGTATATCATGACCTTTGGGTACAGCTGCACTCAGACAAGCGTATATCATGGCCTTTGGGTACAGCGGCACTCAGACAAGCGTATATCATGACCTTTGGGTACAGCTGCACTCAGACAAGCGCCTATCATGACCTTTGGGTACAGCTGCACTCAGACGAGCGTATATCATGACCTTTGGGTACAGATGCACTCAGACAAGCGTATATCATGACCTTTGGGTACAGCTGCACTCAGACGAGCGTATATCATGACCTTTGGGTACAGCTCCACTCAGACAAGCGTATATCATGACCTTTGGGTACAGATGCACTCAGACAAGCGCATATCATGACCTTTGGGTACAGCTGCACTCAGACAAGCGTATATTATGACCTTTGGGTACAGCTGCACTCAGACAAGCGTATATCATGACCTTTGGGTACAGCTGCACTCAGACAAGCGTATATTATGACCTTTGGGTACAGCTGCACTCAGACAAGCGTATATTATGACCTTTGGGTACAGCTGCACTCAGACAAGCGTATATCATGACCTTTGGGTACAGCTGCATTCATGCAAGCGTATTTCGTGAGCATTTGCTATTTGAGTGAAATGAGCTCTTCTCACTCATTATCTGATTTCCTCTGGTTCCTTCCTTGTGTTTATGTGGGACATTTGTTCTGGGTGCATCTCTGTCTCTGTCATTTGCACTTCTCTTGTTGCTGTTTTTATCTTGCTTGTTCTTATTTTTGTTGTTGTTGTTGTTGTATTTGTTTACTTCTTTGATCTTGCTTGGGATGGGGGGGGGGGGGGGGTGGTACGGATTAGTTCTGTAAAATTTTGCCCCTCGGCCGGCCTCGTTAAGCCTGCTCTTCTTCCACTTCCAACCGCCAAGGGAACTTTAACGTGCCCGACGTGCACACGAGCCGTCCGAATTTTTCGTCCTTATCTTAGAAGACTAAGAGCTCGATCCTACCCACCATAGAATCAGGGACAGGAAAAGATGAGAACAATTCCAAATTCCAACATGCCTGCTCCGACCTGGAACCGAACCCAGAGCCTCCGGTATGAGAGGCGAACGCCTTGTCTCTAAACCAGCGTATTTTGGTTGACATTGTGGGTATGACAGTGTGGGTATGACATTGTGGGTATGACAGTGTGGGTATGACATTGTGGGTGTGACATTGTGGGTATGACATTGTGGGTACATTTGGTTTCTGGTGTATTGGAGAAAGTTAACACAGCAGGTAATTTTTTTTTAAAGTCCCGAATTGCATGGGCGAGTTCTTTCCTCCTTGAGAGGGGGAGGTAACTCACTACAGTCATTTCGATACGTACAGTCGTAGACACTCGCATTTTATCTTCTCCAGCAGCAGGTCTCAGTAACAGAGCTACGTCACCGCTGTCCTGTTGTGCTTTTGCTTTTCAATAAAATCATTCCCGTACAGCACACATTGTAATAATAATGGTTTGAATTGTGTTGATTGGGTTGACACAGAGATCAGCTGTTTCTACGTGATGACAACATGACAATAAATAAACTTGTTCTACTGTACTGAAATTTGTTCTGGCATTCATCATAATTTTGTTGCATCTGATTCACTAAGCGTCTAGATCGAGCATGGGCAATCTGTCAGGGGCTGCATGTATATAATATCTATATAATTTACTTATCTATAGTTGAGTGACGCGTGCGTGGTTTTTGGTGAGCGGCCAAAATTGTTCGGCAATCTGAAGTGCGAATGGCGTGAGGTCTGCACTATTGGGTGGTTACGGTACAGAGAGAGAGAGAGACAGATACAGAGACAGAGAGAGACACAGAGAGAGACAGAGACAGAGAGAGAGAGAGAGACAAAGAGAGAGACAGAGACAGAGAGACAGACAGACAGACAGAGAGAGACCAGACAGAGAGAGAGACACAGATAGAGAGAGAGAGCTGTCTTCACAGTTTTACATCGACCAAGACCTAAGCTATCCGCAATCACCTCCTGTGATAAGTTTTGTTCAAGGGATATAACTGAAAAATGATAGCGCCCTTGGGAGGGTAACATTGTTGCTCTCCCTCTTGCAACTGTCTATCTGTCTGTGTGTCTCTCTGACTATCTGTCTGTTAATCTCTCTCTCTCTCCCTCTCTCTCTCTCTCTCTCTTTCTCTCTCTCTCTCTCTGTCTCTCTGTCTCTTTCTTTCTCTCTCTACCTCTACCTCTCTCTTCTTCGCCCCTTCTACTAATTTTGTCCATAGTCTATTCTTGGCCCCAACAACAAGAAAGAAAAGGGAGAAAGAAGAGAAATCGGAAAAACGGAACAAGAAACTACAAGTTAACACAAACAAGAAACTACAAGTTAACACAAACAAGAAACTACAAGTTAACACAAACAAGAAACTACAAGTTAACACAAACAAGAAACTACAAGTTAACACAAACAAGAAACTACAAGTTAACACAAACAAGAAACTACAAGTTAACACAAACAAGAAACTACAAGTTAACACAAACATGAAACTACAAGTTAACACAAATAAGAAACTACAAGTTAACACAAACAAGAAACTACAAGTTAACACAAACTAGAAACTACAAATTAACACAAACTAGAAACCACAAGTTAACACAAACTAGAAACCACAAGTTAACACAAACTAGAAACCACAAGTTAACACAAACAAGAAACTACAAGTTAACACGAACGAGAACTACAAGTTAACGCAAACTAGAAACGCCAAGAAGAAAACGAACCGAAGAATCAAGAATAGGAAGCCCGTGCAGTCAGCATCCTTACGTCAATCCGAGGTAGAATTACCCAGGATATCTGTAGAGTCGGTAGGATTACCGTAGGGCGGGTTCTCTACGTCAAACCGACGTGGTAACCAGTAGATCTATGTAACAACGATATCATTTCTATGTGCAAACGTGACGTCAGTCCTACGCGTGGGATTCCCTCCAGTTGGTGGCTGGGACAAGCCTAAAGCTGCGGCCACCGAGAAACACAAAGATCTGACCAGCAGAATGGCCATGTGGCTATCTGATAAATGCATAGGGTTTGAAATGATTGGATGGACGGTTCAAACTGCCTTCCTTTGTTTTAGTATTTTATCTTTAATTTTATTAATATTATTATACCGAAATACGTTCTTTGGCTTCACGGGGGGGGGGGGGGGGGGGAGAACTGATGCTGTTGGTTCTCTTTTCTTTATTTTCTTGTTTAATGGTTTCCATCTGTCTGTCTTCTGTCTTGTTTTGCTTTCTTCATTGGTGGTCGGAGCCGTACACAGAGTGATGTAGGCGGCAGGAGGAGAGATAAGATGGTAGGCATACAGGGATAGTAGTGTAGGCAGCAGGCGGAGAGTTAAGGTGGTAGACGCCTTATACAGAGATAGTAATGAAGGTAGCAGGAGAGTTAAGATGGTAGGCGCCTTATACAGAGATAGTAGTGAAGGTAGCAGGAGAGTTAAGATGGTAGGCGCCTTATACAGGGATAGTAGTGAAGGTAGCAGGCGGAGAGTTAAGGTGGTAGACGCCTTATACAGAGATAGTAGTGAAGGTAGCAGGAGAGTTAAGATGGTAGGCGCCTTATACAGAGATAGTAGTGAAGGTAGCAGGAAAGTTAAGATGGTAGGCGCCTTATACAGGGATAGTAGTGAAGGTAGCAGGAGAGTTAAGATGGTAGACGCCTTATACAGAGATAGTAGTGAAGGTACCAGGAGAGTTAAGATGGTAGGCGCCTTATACAGAGATAGTAGTGAAGGTAGCAGGAGAGTTAAGATGGTAGGCGCCTTATACAGGGATAGTAGTGAAGGCAGCAGGAGAGTTAAGGTGGTAGGCGCCTTATAGAGGGATAGTGGTGTAGGCAGCAGGAGAGTTAAGGTGGTAGGCGCCTTATACAGGGATAGTAGTGTAAGCAGCAGGAGAGTTAAGATGGTAGGCGCCTTATACAGAGATAGTAGTGTAGGCAGCAGGCGGAGAGTTAAGGTGGTAGGCGCCTTATACAGAGATAGTAGTGTAGGCAGCAGGAGAGTTAAGGTGGTAGGCGCCTTATACAGGGATAGTAGTGTAAGCAGCAGGAGAGTTAAGATGGTAGGCGCCTTATACAGAGATAGTAGTGTAGGCAGCAGACGGAGAGTTAAGGTGACAGGCGCCTTATACATGGATAGTAGTGTAGGCAGCAGGCGGAGAGTTAAGGTGGTAGACGCCTTATACAGAGATAGTAATGAAGGTAGCAGGAGAGTTAAGATGGTAGGCGCCTTATACAGAGATAGTAGTGAAGGTAGCAGGAGAGTTAAGATGGTAGGCGCCTTATACAGGGATAGTAGTGAAGGTAGCAGGCGGAGAGTTAAGGTGGTAGACGCCTTATACAGAGATAGTAGTGAAGGTAGCAGGAGAGTTAAGATGGTAGGCGCCTTATACAGAGATAGTAGTGAAGGTAGCAGGAAAGTTAAGATGGTAGGCGCCTTATACAGGGATAGTAGTGAAGGTAGCAGGAGAGTTAAGATGGTAGACGCCTTATACAGAGATAGTAGTGAAGGTACCAGGAGAGTTAAGATGGTAGGCGCCTTATACAGAGATAGTAGTGAAGGTAGCAGGAGAGTTAAGATGGTAGGCGCCTTATACAGGGATAGTAGTGAAGGCAGCAGGAGAGTTAAGGTGGTAGGCGCCTTATAGAGGGATAGTGGTGTAGGCAGCAGGAGAGTTAAGGTGGTAGGCGCCTTATACAGGGATAGTAGTGTAAGCAGCAGGAGAGTTAAGATGGTAGGCGCCTTATACAGAGATAGTAGTGTAGGCAGCAGGCGGAGAGTTAAGGTGGTAGGCGCCTTATACAGAGATAGTAGTGTAGGCAGCAGGAGAGTTAAGGTGGTAGGCGCCTTATACAGGGATAGTAGTGTAAGCAGCAGGAGAGTTAAGATGGTAGGCGCCTTATACAGAGATAGTAGTGTAGGCAGCAGGCGGAGAGTTAAGGTGATAGGCGCCTTATACATGGATAGTAGTGTAGGCAGCAGGAGGAGAGTTAAGGTGGTAGACGCCTTATACAGAGATAGTAATGAAGGTAGCAGGAGAGTTAAGATGGTAGGCGCCTTATACAGAGATAGTAGTGAAGGTAGCAGGAGAGTTAAGATGGTAGGCGCCTTATACAGGGATAGTAGTGAAGGTAGCAGGAGAGTTAAGATGGTAGACGCCTTATACAGAGATAGTAGTGAAGGTACCAGGAGAGTTAAGATGGTAGGCGCCTTATACAGAGATAGTAGTGAAGGTAGCAGGAGAGTTAAGGTGGTAGGCGCCTTATACAGAGATAGTAGTGTAGGCAGCAGGAGAGTTAAGGTGGTAGGCGCCTTATACAGGGATAGTAGTGTAAGCAGCAGGAGAGTTAAGATGGTATTCGCCTTATACAGAGATAGTAGTGTAGGCAGCAGGCGGAGAGTTAAGGTGATAGGCGCCTTATACAGAGATAGTAGTGTAGGCAGCAGGAGGAGAGTTAAGGTGGTAGGCGCCTTATACAGAGATAGTGGTGATGGTAGCAGGAGAGTTAAGGTGGTAGGCGCCTTATACAGAGATAGTAGTGAAGGTAGCAGGAGAGTTAAGGTGGTAGGCGCCTTATACAGGGATAGTAGTGTAGGCAGCAGGCGGAGAGTTAAGGTGGTAGGCGCCTTATACAGAGATAGTAGTGTAGGCAGCAGGAGGAGGGTTAAGGTGGTAGGCGCCTTATACAGAGATAGTGGTGATGGTAGCAGGAGAGTTAAGGTGGTAGGCGCCTTACAGAGATAGTAGTGAAGGTAGCAGGAGAGTTAAGGTGGTAGGCGCCTTATACAGAGATAGTAGTGAAGGTAGCAGTAGAGTTAAGGTGGTAGGCGCCTTATACAGAGATAGTAGTGTAGGCAGCAGGAGGAGATTTAAGGTGGTAGGCGCCTTATACAGGGATAGTAGTGTAGGCAGCAGGAGGAGAGTTAAGGTGGAAGGCGCCTTACACAGAGATAGTAGTTTAGGCAGCAGGCGGAGAGTTAAGATGGTAGGCGCCTTATACAGAGATAGTAGTGTAGGCAGCAGGCGGAGTTAAGATGGTAGGCGCCTTATACAGAGATAGTAGTGTAGGCGGCAGGCGGAGAGTTAAGATAGTAGGCGCCTGATACAGAGATAGAAGTGAAATCAGCAGGAAGAGAGTTAAGATGGTAGGCGCCTTATACAGAGATAGTAGTGTAGGCAGCGGAAGGAGAGTTAAGGTGATAGGAGTATCCATTGGAAAGAATTGTGAGAAACACTGTCCTTCACAGGTCGGGAGTTAAAGTTTGATCTCTGATTTTGCCGAATATACAAGTAAATAGTTGACTGTATTTCTCTCCCCCTATCCTATTTCTGGCCATCTGTTTTATTTGACGGCCAGGGACCTGGCAGGTTGACAGGTTGTCTTACATCAAGTACCCGTCTAGTTGGGCGCGCCCGGACCGTTTAGGCACCATCTCCTAAAATATTTAATCTGTCCCATGTGGTGGAAACTTTTCATGAAACCGGCCACAGCGTTTTCGAATTTATTTTCTTGAGTTCTATGTGCTGTTAGTACAGCTGCCGGCATCAGACTACTCTCTCCGCAGAATGTATATTTAGGGATCTTCTTATGAAAAAAGGTCTACGGTGGGTGGTCTCAGATAGGTGCAAAAGGCATCTGGGCCCATTATAATAGATGTGTATTTTTTTTGTATTTTCTTTAATCCCATTTGGGAAATTTGCCTTTGTGCCATTGCAGTCCAGTTACAACTGGAGCAGGCATATCGTCGCCACAGTGCAGCGCCGGTCGGCGGATTTATTTTTTTTGGGGGGGGGGGAGATGGGGGAGGGGGAGTGAATGGTAGGGATGAATTTTATTTAATTTTCCCCAGGCAGCAGCCTGTGCGGCCTGCTCTTCACGATTTCCAACTGCCAATGTATCTTTAATGTGCGCAACGTGCACATGGGGCCTCCGAATTTTTTCGTCCTTATCCGAGAAGATTAGGTACTCGATCCTAACCCCCCCCCCCCCCCCAAATAGGATCAGGGACACGAAAATATGAGAAAAATCCCAAACGTCCAGCATGCCTGCACCGGCCGGGTTTTGAACCCGGTACCTTTGGCATGAGAGGCGAGCACCTTGCCTCTAGACCACCTTGGGGTTGGAGTGAGGGAGTTCCCTTTTTAAAATATTAGCTTTTAAATCTGCTTGGGTCCGACACCCTGTTCCGCAAAGACTTTCCATACAGGCAGACGATTTGTTATACCGAAAAAGGATGTGTTCGGTGATCATGGACAACAAGATTACAATCATTGGAAATCACCCTTGAATCTATAAGCCCCGATCCTCAGTGTTTTTATACCTGTGTCACTCCAAATAAGGAAATTTTGTTCTGGCACCAAGATGTTTATTGTCTTGGGTGTAGGTTTGCGTTGAGAAGACTGGCGTTGTCTGCGATTCTAACTGAACTGTCTTGTTCAAATCTGTGCTGCACAAGCCCACGCTCGCACGTCCATCCTCTGTTGTGGACCCATCAGTGTATATTTTGTCTCTGTCTTTGTGTTATCTGCCTATGTGTTCGTTCACTGTGGGGAATTTATCTCTAGGCTATGTTTACTGATTTCCTTTGCCAGGGTGAGGTCTAATGTGAGGGGTCAGATTCTCCTACGGGAAGGAGGGGGGGGGGGTGTATCAGGCAGGAAATAAAACATCTTTAGAAAGTTTGGACAGCATACAGTACTCGGCCCTCATACATGTATACAGTACTCAGCCCTCATACATGCATACAGTACTCGGCCCTCACACATGCATACAGTACTCGGCCCTCACACATGTAAACAGTACTCGGCCCTCACACATGTATACAATACTCGGCCCTCACACATGTATACAGTACTCGGCCCTCACACATGTATACAGTACTCGGCCCTCACACATGTATACAGTACTCGGCCCTCACACATGTATACAGTACTCGGCCCTCACACATGTATACAGTACTCGGCCCTCACACATGTAAACAGTACTTGGCCCTCACACATGTATACAATACTCGGCCCTCACACATGTATACAGTACTCGGCCCTCACACATGTATACAGTACTCGGCCCTCACACATGTATACAGTACTCGGCCCTCACACATGTATACAGTACTCGGCCCTCACACATGTATACAGTACTCGGCCCTCACACATGTATACAGTACTCGGCCCTCACACATGTATACAGTACTCGGCCCTCATACATGTATACAGTACTCAGCCCTCACACATGTATACAGTACTCTGCCCTCATACAGTCATGTATACAGTAGCCTACTCAGCCCTCACACATGTATACAGTACTCGGCCCTCACACATGTATACAGTACTCGGCCCTCACACATGTATACAGTACTCGGCCCTGAAAAATATTTATCAGATCCATGGCAGTCCCATTACATGCAGCCTTGAAAATACTAATCCTACATTTCGATCACGATCACGAATACCTTAGACTAGACGTCCGCCGGGGCACCTCTGATGACTTTGCAACAATCCTTCTCAATTCCTCTCGGTTTTCAGCTTTTCTGAGCGTCTCTCTGAGTTCCACGCCCGTCCGTTCTCTGATGTTGTCTTCCCATCTCTTCTTTTGTCTGCCTCGTCTTCTCCCCCCCCTGGACTTTGCCCTGCAAGATGGTCTTGGCAAGGCCTTTTGAACGGGTGATGTGTCCATACCAACTCAGTTTGCGTTTTCTGACCAGTGTCAAGAGGTCGTCGTATGGCCCAAATTCATTTTTGATTCGTCTTTTGCCTTCGTCATTTGTGACGTGGTCTCTGTATGAGATGCCGGCCAGAAGTCTTCGAAATCGTCTATCTCCACAGCTTTGATTCTTCTCTCTAGGTCATCAGTTAGGATCCAGGATTCATATGCATATAAAATATTGATTTCACCATGGAGCGCATGAGTTGAATCTTTGACCTGATGGCCATGTTCCTGTTGTTCCAGATAGTTTTGAGCTTAATCCTACATTTAGCACGAATTAAAAGTATTCTGAATGCTGGATCAGGACAGAATTAAATCCTGGCAATCCCATTCACAACATCATTAAAAACTATGAAATGAAGTTCTAGGCCTACAGTACTTACCACGGCAAGACACCCTAAAGAATAAAATTCTAATTCAAAACATGCAAGAAATGTCCGAAAACCTCCAGACTGGCGATTTCTGCCCGACCTGTCGCTACATCTCTCTCACCGACCTGGGCACTCGTGGGACTCATTGTGCATTATTATTATTATTGTTATATTAATATCATTACTAGATGAGGTACCCAGCATTGCTCGGAACCAGTCCTGTGCTCCCAGCCTCCCCCTCCTCTCTCTGATCCAGAATGTTCGCTATCTAGTCTTGCTACAGGTCTCGTAATGTGCACTCGTTTCTATGCAGAGAAACTGCACCAAATTGAACGTTTGTCAAAATCCGTTTCAAAAACAGTGTCCCCCACGCTGGGCTTATAGGGAGTAGAAAAAAAAAAAATTAATTTAACGTCACAACTGCATTTTTAAAAGATTACCTGAGAACAGAATTAAAACAGCAGGTAGATGAGACATGAATTAGATTATGCGTATAGACACTATAAGTACATTGTGCGATTTTTCTCAGGATGAGCCAGGGAGCTTAGATAGTATATAAGCTCCTTGGGATGCGCTGGATGGACATTGGTTTTTCCGAAAACTTTTTTTGAACTGTGTTAAACTGTGTGACCTCTGAGGATACCACCACAATAAGCGTTTCATTTTCATTCCTTCCGATCCCAGTACAGATTTATAAATTATGCAAAACTACCGTTAATTCCAATGTCAAATCTGAATGTAGGCCTAGATCTATAGTGTGCGGCAGCCAGCGGTCAGCCACGTGTGGCTCTCGCGCATATCCGAAGAAGGCATTATGCATGCGGATCCATGAAAGAACTATTTTCTGACGTGGACCCGCAGTTCATCTTGCCGTTTCTGAAAGAAGTTGAACTTTACAAATTGAGTCAACAGACTTTTATCATATTTACAAAATTTATGTAGACATACTGTACAGGAGTTCAGAGCGGGCCGGGCCTTTTCCCGTTATAACTTTTTTACTTTTATTTGATCTTACCAGTACCTATAGGCAAACTGAAGGGAGATGCCGGTAACGGAAAAGCCGTGAGAGGCGCAGAGTGGCCGTTATCGTGCTGACGGGCCGTTAAACCCAAACTCAACCTCCACTCCCCCCCCCCTCCCCAAGCTCCCTCCACCACCTCGACTCATGGACCAAGTATTTGTTCACGCATGCGCAACGATTCAAAACAAACAGGAGGTCACCAGCGATTGCGGCCTGACGAAAGCCGCAGAGAAGATTACATAAGTTACATAGACGGGGCGTCGTCGATCGGAGGCCCGAAGACCCGGCTTTGAATGGGTGAGATAACTGGTTTTCAATCATATTTTGTAGGCC
The DNA here is from genome assembly GCA_963931925.1 of Onchidella celtica. NCBI lineage: Eukaryota > Metazoa > Mollusca > Gastropoda > Systellommatophora > Onchidiidae > Onchidella > Onchidella celtica. Next base: position 353,318 of record OZ007580.1, read on the forward strand.
TAGAATGCAGCCATCGTTTTTTGTTTTTTTTCCAGACAGCTCGACCTTGTCCTTGCATGCCTGTGGCTAGATTTAGGTCAGGTCACCTGCTCAGCTGATTGCGAATGGAATAATAATAATAATAATGTATAGCATGTGCCATCTGTTTGGCCTATGGCATGCAGAGATTTGCTAAGGCCACTGTGTGTATAGAATTTAAAGTGTAAATTTACTCAGGATTCGATTGAATATTCGTTATTATAGTAGCGCAAACCTCTGTGTTTTGCTATCGTCGGCAGTAACAAGTGAATCAAAGCAACCGCAAGTTTTGCTTTGTCATCGCTCGCTCACCCTGCACTCTAAAATCTCAGTACAAGGCCTAGAATCTAGATCTAGACAGCTGTCCTCTCCCTTGGTCATTCAAGCGTAGCAATACCAATCCCGGCAACACTAACTGTCTGTTTTTACGATGTGTTTTGCAGTTCCCAGTGTCAGATCTAGATTCTAGATCTTTAGCCTAGATCTAAACGGTAGAATTTTATTTTTGTAAGGCTCGTTTTTGTAAAGTTCTCCTCCATCACAATAAAATACTCAGGCCTGTTTATGAATTAGATCTATGTATAACACACGGGACAAGTTCCCCAAGTGCCGACCACCCTCTCTAGGTGCCATAAAAATATCTATAGGCCTGTCCTAACCCTGCCCTTATCCCTAACTATAATCCTAATCTTATACCTAGTCTTATCTCTAATATACTATATACCCTTTACCCTTTCAACCAGAAAACAGAAGTTTAGAATTATGGATAAGGACAAGGTCAGGTTTAGAGAATCATTGGGTGGTCAGGATGTACAAAACTCTTTCCTAGTATTCTGTTGAAAAATCTAAATGGTGACAATTGATCCTACCTACAGTGGATGGACTATCTGGCAAGCCTAGTGTACATTTTAGTATAGTCATTCATGGAGACATGAAGTTGCAGGCAGTTACATCCATAGAATAGATGATCTATCCAGGCCCCCTCCCCTCCAAAAGAAAAAAGCCCCATATATTTCCTGGATGACCCTAGCCAGCCGTCTTGGCAACTATATTTTCTTTTAGTTCCCAAACTTTTGTGCTAAGTTCTTCAGGTTTGAAGCATTGCATTTTAAACATTTCATTGATGTGTTGAGAATTTTTTTACTTTTCCTTAAATTTTGTTTGATTCAAATTTTCGATGTGAGCATTCGCTTTCCTGTGCACAGATTTTGGTCATGGTTGTACATAGTGTTTACATTACCTCAAGCTGGTTCTGGAAACTGTAGCAGTCTAACAATAGAACAGAGCATCTACCTGTGAGCATAATTATTCCAAAGGCACTCAAATAATATTATATTCATGCATTCATTAAATATTATGTCCATCATGACTTCATATTAAACAAACAGTCAGGATCACTGCATTGATTTAAGCAGTGGATGCTGTCAATAGTAATGCTATGTGATTTCATGTTATTTGTAATCTTTTAAATGTCCTTGGTCCTCAGTAGCTGAGTAGGCTTAGCCAAATCTGCAGGCCTACTCTATGTCAACTTTTTACTCTTTTTACTTAGGTGATTAAGAAATACATGCATAGAGAAGGACATGATGGCTCTGGAAAACCTTGACACAGAAACTGACAAAGGACTTTTGAGTCCTGGAGCTCATGGAGATGAGGAGAATGCTAAATGGAGGAAAGTTAAGGAGGAAGTTGAAAGGAAAGAAAATGACCATGAAGGAGTGCCAGTTGACACAGGCTGGGCATGGGTCATTTGTATATGTAAGTGGTTTTAAAATTTATCTTTTGTCACGTGAATAAATTTATTTCTGAGTGCTAGTTTTTTCACAAAAGACATTTTTGCTGTGGAGCATCAATTCAAAGTTCCATATCACAACTTCAAAACTACAATGGAAATAGAAGAGTTGGTGATCATTGGACACTGGCAGCTTTTGTTTGATATTGGAGATGTTGTTGTTCTGCTTCAGGCAAAACTATCATACAACTCAGCTCTTATTTTACTCTGGACCTGCTAAATTGGTCAGTGGTATTTATCCTAGTACGACATTTCATTTTCATTGTGGTTGTAGTGATTAAAATGTGCTGCTTTTATATTTTTATATTCCTCTGCTACGGTTGCTGTTTTTGTTTTCTCGTTCTTGGTAGTTATAAATTATGATGTGACCATAAATATGACATGAAAGGATGTAAAAACCAAAACTGATGCTATAATAATTATCCATATATCATCAGTGTGCTGGCATTATAGCTTGATCTTTTGTATTCTCCTTGAGATCAAGCCCATCATTGTCACATGAACAATTCACAAGTAAAACAGTAAAACATACGTCTTTGTCTGTCCTGGCAATAATACATCAAACCATGAGAAATATTTCACTTAAATGTAAAATTATGTTCATCCAATGACAATATATTTGATCTATAAACTGCTGACTGAAAAGTTAATTTGCAATATCTGTCACGAAAATTCCCTCATTGGCTATGGTAAATAGATAGTTTTATTTTCCCCTGCCAGTTCTGGTGTAATTTATTGTTGTGTGTGGTCTGTGACTGCTGCTGGCTGTGTGAGTGCAGCTGTTACACCATCAAGAAATTACTACACACTAATACTTTTATGTTTATAGATCATCTTGATAATTAATATGTTGTGTGCTTAACATCATTAATGTTAATGTTATTTTGCTGATCTGTCTCTGGACTGACATAAAACTACCATACATGTATAATGTATTCAAGGAATGACTTAAATAAGGAAATAAACAAAATATTTTATAGAAGTAAATGATTCAAGAGAGTAGTGACAGAACAATGGAGTAGCAGCTCAAAACAATTCTGTCCTCCCAAACTCACAAACTTTTATTACTGTTCTTCATTAATTAGAATCATCTGAAATATTTCACATAATTCTTTGAGTAAAAAAATAGATCATCTGTTTGTCTCCTCCTGACTTATTTTCCTTTTCCATTCCCCATTGTGTGTGTGTGTGTGCGTGACTGTGTGTGTGTGTGAATGTAGGGTGATGTCTTTAATGTTGGTATGACTAAATGTGATGGTACAGGTAGTTGCACAGGTAAACTGAATTAAACAGGAGTTCAGCGGTGTGAACTAAACTTCTGTGTATGCCCTCTGACCCCCAGAAAAAAACCTGAATATTTGAGATGTATAGAGGCGCCAACACGCACATAATAATACATTTAATAATAATAATAAATATATAAATAACAACAAATGCTTGAGTCTGGTCTCATTTGAGCTAACTTCGAAAAGCTACATTAAAAGGACATTTTGAGCAAAACATCCTGTACACAACAACCTACTTAAAAAGGATCTTTCTTATGGATATCTATGAACATTCAACCAGACTTGATCACACAGATAGTTGATCCCTAGAGCTTCACTGACAATGTATCATGTATTTATTGCACATTAAAAAGTTTTTGTTGGTGTAAGCACAGCCAGTTTTGTATCTCTCATTTCTTTGGTGTAATTGTAACTACTTCAGTTTGTTGAAAATTGACCAAACACAGAAATAAAATCAGCTTATATATAATTGCTGGGAGAGATTACAAGAGCATTGGTACTGGCTTGGGATATGACAGAATAAATTGATAAATCAGGGTTTTCACTGTTCACCTGTTGCTGAAATGGATACATAATCCCAAGACAAGAGTTTATCATTCATATTTGGTTTTAGTGTGTCTTCTGAAAGTAGATAAATTCTAGCGGTGTATATTTTGATGGCAAAATAGATACATTGTGCAATGTTCTGGACAGCTTGCCTTACTCATACTGAAAAAAAAAAAAAATTCTATTTGATATTTTCATCCTGTTTGTATAAATTTTATTGGAAAGAATCTGTGGGAACTATTTCACTTTCTATTTTCTTTGCTCAGGTATTTTCCTCAACATAACGACCATCATGGGTTTCAATCGCACACTGTCAGTCATCTTTGTGGATATTGTTGAAGAATTCAGACAATCAGCCACAGTAATTACACTGATGTTTACTATACATGCCCTTTTTGGCAGTATTGCATGTAAGTAATCTCATAGATTGATCCTAGTGCAGTTGTATGTAAAAGCACCAACCTACAAGTGTACAAGTATCAAAGTGTGTATTAGATCATGTTTCTCTATGTATGTCTGATTACACTGACAGTTTAGGCCTTGTTTGTTAGTCTTTTGGATCAGATAGATTGAAATGACTATTGTTGTCTGTTAGTTGGAAAGAGATGTATTGTGTCTAATTACATGTTTGATATCCAGAGGTTATAATAATTTAGAGCAGAAATGTCAATTTCAGGTTGCGCTGAATGTAAAAAAAAACTTTTCAGATCATTTAAAATTTTCTTTTGCTTTCCTAAAATATTGATCAGCTCTTTTTCATATTGAGGTAATTAAAACTGCAGGTCAATCCACTCTGTCATAAACTTAGTTTTTTTAAGTGACATAAAATTGCAAATTTCATCAAAATTAAAAAAAAAAGACCAAGTTATTTGTGTTTTTAGCAAACTCAATAAAGCTGAACATTTATTTGAAAAGTTAATTTGTCAGTGTTATAAACCTTGCAATTCCAATCAATCTGAAATCATTTTTACAGTCAAGTAATACTGATATGTGGCATATATGGTACCGAATTGGATGATGGCAGTTAAACGTTATTTGATTCCTCTTTAACTCCTTCACTGCCTTGCCCCGAGAATTTCTCGGGCCAGTCGGGGTCAGCATGCTTGCCATATGCCTATAACCCGAGAAATTCTCGGGCTTATGACGTGCTGTATTTGCAGTACTGTCAATGGGATGTAAACAAGTAAAAACTCATGCAAATAACTGCAGCAATGTCCCTTGCTAAAATCTCCCGGGCATATGGGGGTTTACATAGCCGGCAGTGAAGGGGTTAAGAGTTAGAGACGGAGGTAACCATACTTAAAGTATGTGAGCAGATATTTTTTGTGAAGAAATTTTTATCTGTGCCAACTACAATGTACATCACACCAGACATTGCAATGCTGAAGAATCTAATTTGACAGTTTCTTTTTGTTGTTCATGACAGATGAAAATTCACAATTCACGCTGTTTTTTCTTTTTTTTTTTTGCAGCTGTGGTCGTGTCCAATATTGTTATGAACAAATTTTCTGTCAGGACCATTGCTGTAGCAGCTTCCATTTTGAACGCGTTGACGTCAATATTCTTGTCCCTGGCTCCAAGTATCACCATTTTTTTGTTACTGTTTATTTTGAAGGGTAAGTTTGGTTTTTTGGGGAGTCATTTGATTGTGTTACAGGGATGCCAAAAGTCAGGTTTTTCTGGTTTTTTTCTGGTTTTTCCGACAGTTTCCTGTGTATTTAATTGTATTTTGTGTGTTAGTGATTATTTAAAAACTGTTAAAAAAATGTATGTTTTGGTGCAAACACGATGACACGTTCATTTTTCATGTTTTTTTGCAAAAATCATTTGGCATCCCTGGTGTTAAGTCCTGGGTTCAGCGGGCTCTTTCATGCAATGGCCATCCCAGTGATCACTACTGGTCGGTCAATCCCTCGCCCGCGTGTTGCCGCTTGCTAAAATCTTAGTGGCCAGGTCATTTGGGTGATTTTGAACATAGGTACATGTATTATCTTCACTTAACATATTAAAATTAACATGGTTAAAATATATTTTGACCACCTTCTCCAGAAGTCTGCACATGTTTGTCTCTTAGTCGTGTCATATTATAGGTGAAAAAAATTCTGTTCTCAAGCCAAGTAGGTACCATGTATTAACTATCATGATATTCACATCTGATTTGATTTCCAGCTTTTAAAACTAAGTGTAAAAGCAAGAAAATGAACAGCAAGCAAGTCACTTTCTCTCAGTTTGCCAGGATAATAAACCTAACGACAAACTGTTATGCTGCATTTCCCTTGGTGTTACATTGGAATATAAGCCCAATGGAATTCAACAAATGAGACTGAGTATTAGAAATTTTTTCATGTACATGTTGGAATAAGAAAAAAAAGCAAACTGGTACTTTCACATGATTTCTTTCCCATTATGTATTTCTATCATGCCCCCCCCCCCCCCTCCAGTTTATGTGAATGAATTAAATGTTACTAGAACTTTCCATGTGTGTGTGGTCTGTCCAAGGTGTGGCATTTGGAACTCTGCTGGTCAGTCCTATGTCTCTGATTGGATTTTATTTCAAGAAAAGACGATCGTTGGCATCTTCCATAGCCAGTGCTGGTATCTGTGTAGCTTTTATTGCCTTTCCTCTGATTACAGAAGTACTCAGGTATGTACATTTCATCTCTTTTGTCATCTTTGTTATCATAGGACCTTCTCTTTCATTTTTGTTTCTTTCATCCTTGAACACTGATAGTCATGAATATTTGAAAACAGGGCTCTGTTTCATAATTACTGTAACCTTCTGACTACAAGAACAAATTATGGTAGTAGCTTTTTGGATGTAAAGGGAAATCCAGTAAATTTCAAATCTGCAAAAATGTATCTGGTTAGATTTGGGGGGCCTGAGCAGACATACTGCAAACCGGATCCTGTAGGAAGCCAATATATTGTATAGCAACGCTGTTCCTCGTGTTTTGTTTATTCGGTTGCTACGTCTATCGTTTTTTTTCACGTTTTTTTCCCCTCCACAAAATTTTCGCATGTTTATCTGTCCCGTCACCCCTACTATGTCTAACAAAATGGTATCGTCCGATTACGTTTATTACGATGTAACTATTCATCATACTCATGTAATAGTACTGACGGTCTGAAGTTAATTGGGGGAAATCTTGGGGAAACTGTGGACTCTGATGCTGTTTGTCGTCTACATGTGAAATGATGAGAAGAAAGGGGCCATCTGCATATTTGAGAAACTGTTCTGTCTGTAATTATCAATTCTGATGTAATACTAGGCATGCCGCTTAAGGGCGTCTGCCGGTAGGTTTTTCAACAGGGAAAACGGAGAAAATGACCGACTTTGTTGTAGGTCGTTGTCTTTATTTGATGTGATTAGAGAGATTTTGTGTAGCTTTGATTAAATGGCTTTTCAGTACATGTACTTTACAAGCTGGAAATCAAATCTCTTGCCGAAACTAACATCATAGTACGTGGAACCTTTACATAGTGGATGAGGGAGAAGGCAATGCCACGATACATGTGGTTAGTAAATTAAACACCTGGCTTAAATAATTATTTGTTCACCTGAATGGCCTGACTTAGGGACAAAAAAAAAAATGCCGAGGGCTTGGGAAAAGGACAAAACATGTGTTAAACGGCAAGTAAATGCAGAAAATACTTGATTATGGGCCTTCTAACTTCTATTTAACAATAGAACTTACTGCATACCATCACAAGTACTTAATATCATAGTGGTCACTTACGATTTATCCACCACTATTGTTGTTATTATTGCATCCTAAAGTAAACACCGTATACGTGTTCAAAAGGACCCAGTTGACCCGACCGCCGAGGTTATTGGCAACAAGCGAACGTTTGGCGGACTGGCCGCTGGCTATCCCCGCACAGGGCATTAGGTGGACGAGTTCATTCAACGTGGGACGAGGGTTAATTATGTCTAGTTTGTTAAAGAAAAAGAGGGGGAGGGGGGATTACTAAACAAAGTTAGAACTACCTAGCATTGGGCAGGGATTAGTTCAATAGAATATTTGGATAAAGTCACCAGTAATATACTTTGTGTATTGGTTAGGGTGTAACCCATGTATCCTGTAGTCTTAAGAGACAAGTGAGAAGTGACTGGAGATCAAGGTAGCACCTCATCCTCGTCATTCATACTTATTCTAGCTTTAGGACAGATTCCTGATGGTATTATTGGCATGCCTTTATATATTATTGATTCATCTTTCACATTCTTGCATGACTTGCGCTTGCAGGAAAAAGTTCAGGAAATTTTTTTGTGGCCTGGTTCCATCCCTGTAACCATTACCTTAACATAATCCAAACCATTACCTAAACCTAATACTAACAGTACCTTAACCTAATGCTAACAATGACCATATGGCGTAACCTAATCCTAACAGTTACCTAAGCCTAATCTTTAAACCAAACCCTAAAACTTTCCCTACAAGTCACTCTGCAAACAAAACCCAGTTTGGTCACATGACCCCAAAACTGCAAAAGTCATTCTGATAGATTTGGCTCTACTGTGTTGGCCATGAATGTATTCATTCCAAGGAAGGACAAGCATGCCGGATTTACCATAGATTTCTTCATGACTTGAATGTCTAATCTGGCATGTTAACTCCTTCAGGACGTCAGTGTTAGGGGCCGGTCAAGTCTGGACGTAATTAATTTTTCCCCATTTTGGGAAAAAACAGCATGGTTCAGAAAAACGCTTACAGAAAACAAAGTACTGATAGTAAAGTAAAACATGGAATAAATGGACTTGACATATGTATGTAAGAAATTTGATTGTATTAAATTCAGTAGATATTCAATAATATTGTTGGTGGTCGCAGAAATACATTTTCTGTTCGCTAACTCAGTGTTTTTATGGTTCTTTCATATTTAAAGATTAGAGTATGGACTTCGAGGTTGCCTTTTGGTCATAGCCGCCATAGAACTCCATCTAGTGGCAAGCAGCATGTTTCTGAGACCAGTCAGCAGCTACAAGTAAGGTTTGGTCATGTAATGTTGGTGCAAATCAGTGGTAACCCTGCCTTGTCATTTAGTGGAAAGATAAGTCATGTTTCTTTACAGAAGGCAAAATATCATGAACTTTTATGGAACTCTACAAACTTCATTCCTGGTTTGAGCTATTTTGCTGGACCTGTCATGAAATCCCACAAGGATGAAATACCTAATTTTACAGGAAAAAGAAAAATATTTTTTACTTGAAATGTTCTCCTTGTCTCAAGTATGTTTTTACTTGTATAAATAAATATTTTAAACATCATGCTTTCCGTCAAACATGAGAGGAAATGACACTTTTTCATGATTTCACAGAATATTTTGTCATAATTGTTATTTGTAGTTTGTTCGAACACACTTTTGCAGTTTCCTGATTGGTCAAGTGATTGCATATGGCATCAAGTTCTCTATCCAGTGTAACAAGTTAAAACATGATTCATTGTCACATAATGGTCTAGTGACCAAAGCTGGTCATTCACCAGCAGCAAAGATGTGAGAAGATGTGACAATCCTTTCTTTGCGCCTCTCCTCCCACCCTCAGCACACCAAGGACGAGGGTTAAACTATATTTACTATCAGTCGCCCCAGAAATCAAAGCATATGAAATGGGTGGGTGAGGGGAGGAGAAAAAAAGGGAGAGATTTTTCATTCGCCTCTGTCCTATCTGTTTCTCAGAATATACCTACTAGATCTATCTTGGGTGTGATGGTAAGCTAATAAACAAATCTCAGTTTGTCACATTGCTACCACATTTAAAAGGGAAAAAATGGCCAGAGATTTCCTGTAGTGATTTAATTAAGTTATCATTACAAAGTAAGTGACTTCTATTGAGATCTGAGGTGATGACTAAACTGTGAACAAAACTCAATATTTTCCGTCCTCAGCTGTGTAAAGCAAGTCATTACTGACGTCTCTCACACATTTGCCACCAGGTGGCAGTGCGAAGACTCATGAACGCAGAATGTACCAGCTGTCCCATCTTAATGTATCTGATAGCTTTGCCAGCAAACATACAAGAATGACAGTGTATGCACATTCATCTCTTTAGTTTTAATGGACATTTTTTGTCAGGCTGTATTATAAAACACAGTTGATGTCACAAATCCCAGACTGGGAAATGTAATAATTATGACAGGACAACAATCACGAACGAACAAGTATAACACTTAACAGAACAACCAACCAGACTCACACATTTATTATACATAAAAAATAAAGATATACGTGCATTACATTCTTCAGTTCAAATACCATTCAATGGTCAGTATTCCCGACATTCATTCTTCTACGGGTCCACAACCCGATAATACTTTCTAAAATATGCTCTGGCCTCAGCCTCACATCTATATATGTACTACCTGCGGGCCTCTCTTATTGGCTCCTGCTCAACCTAATCTCCGTATCTCAATCTCCCCTCGAGGTCTTAATAGCACATTAATATTTCAATAGCACATTATATTCTCAATGGCACATTAACATCTTAATAACAACGTCCCTGTCTGTGGCCAGACTGCCACGACTCATGTGCTCCCGCTGTCCTGCGCGACAGCTTCACTCAGGCAGGCCTGTGGGTAGCCTTCTGCCCAACCCCGGCACAAGTCCGCTCACCGCGGGTGGCTTCTCGGCCCGACCCCGGCACCTATAAGAATAACATTACATTTCTATAACACCATACAATTACTATCCACTTCACCACTCATTACGAACTATCAAGCGTACACACAATAGTCCACCTTTCACTCACGCCACCTCTTACGGTAACACACCTCTACTGTACCACACAACACTCAGACTCGTTACGAATCCATGATCCGAACTTACATCTATCGCTCATTGCGCCCATCTCTATACACGGTAGTCAATGACTTTCACATTCCTCACATATAACTTATTTACATCATGGTTGTCAGGGTTAGAATTTGAAGTGCCGTGCTGGGTCACGGTTTTGTTTATTTCATGTCATCATTGGTTTTGGCCAGTGCAAACGTCCTTGAACTGTTCCCGTGGACGGTTTGTTTTTGAGGCGCTTTTTCTTGGGGATGGAGAGAGAGTGGGGCAAGATGGAACGAATGGATAAGTTAACAGTGACGATGCAGTTTTCAACCCCGTGGTTTGGGTGTACTTTAACAGGGAAAGACGGGGCGAATAAGGAGTGAATAAATTCGTACATAAAACGTAGAGGGTGTAGAGACTTTGCGAAAGCTTTTGACATCCTAAGTTTGACTTTGGCTGTTACTATTAATAGACTGCGAGCTGAGCTCGAAGTGGATGCACCAATCAAATTTGAGCAGTCGCGCGGATTTGCAGAAGATAAGCGGAGACATCTTTATGTTACTTCACTCCATGCAGTGTATTCCATCCTGCGAGGGTGTCGGCTAAGGTTCAGCCAGAGATAACCATAAGACTGTTAAAGACATGTCTATGTCCTGGATAGACAATGAAATAATCCACAGCTATTTTCTCCAGTTCCCTGAAATCGTTTCAGGGAACCAATCGTAAGTGTCTTCACAATGATTCGAGATGATGTGCATCTGACCCTAATTTTCCAGTAGAAGTGCTACCAAAGGAATGCAAGACCATAATATTTTACTTGCAATTAAGATCTAGAATGAGTGACTGGTATACACATTTGTAAATTGTAATTGATGTGTCTGGATGAGGCTGGGGATTGCCAGCCCATCCTAGAGCAGATCTAGATCTATCTTAACTACGTCAGTGTGTCTTGACGGTTTGATCCTTTATAAGTAATTAACTGAGTTAATATTGTCGTCTGAGACATAAGAATATTATTTGTGAGATAGTAGGCAGACTATATTTCTGAAGATAAATAATTACTAAGTAAACTGTGAATGAGTCAGAATGATATGGATTTTCTAATCTTTAAGAATCTAGAGGAGACTTCTAGTTATGTATTATACTATTTTTATTTGATGCTGCTGATGTTGTCTTTTTGATATGTAAGATAGACGAAATTGTTAGGAATTTTAAGTAATAAATTTGTGGCCCTACAAGGTCCTTGATATAACGTACTCGAAATTGTTATTAGTGTATGTGGCATGGTATGGCAGAGTAATTTCTAAAACCTCTCGATATTTTATTAAATGCAGTCGAACACGTAAATTTATAATTAACCATCCCCGTAAAACACGAGCACAGTAATCCCCATCGTAACACTGGAGGGGACACGTCTCATTTAATTTCCCATTAAAGAGTGTTGTCTTGTATTGGGGTTGGATAGTGCTTGTCCCCCTCAATTCTAGACGGTGGATGGATTCACATTTATCTTGTTCATTACTTTATGAACCAGTTTTACAATCCTTTTTTGTGAATATCCTCTTTCCACCAGCGTCATTCCTGACTGTGACCTGAACTTCTGGCAAACCTGACGCCCTTGTCAGCGGGTCAATGAGATGAGGACATGGCAAACCAAGCTACCAGAGCTACTGCTGCCATTGGATACCACAGTATTTTAATTAACAATATATTGTGTGTGAATGTGTATATAAGCAGCAATTGTGTGTGTTGACTAGATATTTATAAGCCTATTTCTTCAGTAAGGCTTCATTATTTGATAATAGTTATACTTTAACCCAGCAGTATACAGTGATATACTCATTATTATTATAGATGTTTCTGAGAATTTTGATTGTGTGCAGTAAGAATGTTTAAATAGAATAAATTCTATAGAACGTGGCATCAATAATTGTATGCTTTTTGTCCATCCAGTATGCACGTTCTTAGTTAGATTTTTCTTCTCAAGCTTAAGACTCATTTTTCTACAGTACTACTTAAGCCCCTACCACAATAACTTTGGGATTTTTTGGATCTTATCGTGTAAATTTTTCTTAAAATTTTCACTGGGGTGGGGGATATGTCAGGGTTAGAATTTGAAGTGCCGTGCTGGGTCACGGTTTTGTTTATTTCATGTCATCATTGGTTTTGGCCAGTGCAAACGTCCTTGAACTGTTCCCGTGGACGGTTTGTTTTTGAGGCGCTTTTTCTTGGGGATGGAGAGAGAGTGGGGCAAGATGGAACGAATGGATAAGTTAACAGTGACGATGCAGTTTTCAACCCCGTGGTTTGGGTGTACTTTAACAGGGAAAGACGGGGCGAATAAGGAGTGAATAAATTCGTACATAAAACGTAGAGGGTGTAGAGACTTTGCGAAAGCTTTTGACATCCTAAGTTTGACTTTGGCTGTTACTATTAATAGACTGCGAGCTGAGCTCGAAGTGGATGCACCAATCAAATTTGAGCAGTCGCGCGGATTTGCAGAAGATAAGCGGAGACATCTTTATGTTACTTCACTCCATGCAGCGTATTCCATCCTGCGAGGGTGTCGGCTAAGGTTCAGCCAGAGAGAACCATAAGACTGTTAAAGACATGTCTATGTCCTGGATAGACAATGAAATAATCCACAGCTATTTTCTCCAGTTCCCTGAAATCGTTTCAGGGAACCAATCGTAAGTGTCTTCACAATGATTCGAGATGATGTGCATCTGACCCTAATTTTCCAGTAGAAGTGCTACCAAAGGAATGCAAGACCATAATATTTTACTTGCAATTAAGATCTAGAATGAGTGACTGGTATACACATTTGTAAATTGTAATTGATGTGTCTGGATGAGGCTGGGGATTGCCAGCCCATCCTAGAGCAGATCTAGATCTATCTTAACTACGTCAGTGTGTCTTGACGGTTTGATCCTTTATAAGTAATTAACTGAGTTAATATTGTCGTCTGAGACATAAGAATATTATTTGTGAGATAGTAGGCAGACTATATTTCTGAAGATAAATAATTACTAAGTAAACTGTGAATGAGTCAGAATGATATGGATTTTCTAATCTTTAAGAATCTAGAGGAGACTTCTAGTTATGTATTATACTATTTTTATTTGATGCTGCTGATGTTGTCTTTTTGATATGTAAGATAGACGAAATTGTTAGGAATTTTAAGTAATAAATTTGTGGCCCTACAAGGTCCTTGATATAACGTACTCGAAATTGTTATTAGTGTATGTGGCATGGTATGGCAGAGTAATTTCTAAAACCTCTCGATATTTTATTAAATGCAGTCGAACACGTAAATTTATAATTAACCATCCCCGTAAAACACGAGCACAGTAATCCCCATCGTAACAATGGTCCTAGGAGAATATAGTACATCAATCATCATAATTATCAATCACAGTTCAACCTACCAGTCATCACTGGAAAACACAACAATCTCCCGACTGCTCTCTTCACGTCTGTCCCCTTGGACTTTCTTAACTTGCAGTGACTTTTCACTACACAAGATTTACCTCATTGCCTTCACTTTACTCACGTCTTGCACGCTTCCACACTAACTAACAGAAGTCAATACAGGTGAGCAGCCTCACTATCCCGTGAGTCCATCCTACACTTCCATGCCCCCGTAATCCTTGAATCTCGCTCACTCCACTCGTGACAGTTGAGATTGCAGGCTTTGGTATGTTAAGATGTCGCCCCTACATTTGGTATCAAATAGACAGTCATTCTTGCTCCTATGAACATGTTTACATGTATGGTTGTGTCTTGTGATTCTCTATTGTAAATGGCATTGGACTTACGATTCCTGATGAATTTTGAAACTTTTTTCACACATTATGATAGCAAGAGAAACTGGAAGGTCAAAGGGAAGAAAATCCATCTACATGTATTAAAAAATTTGAATTTAACATGAGAGAGATGATTTTAGTCAGAATTCAGAATTTTGATGGTAAATGCAAAGGAATGAAGTGTGACTCTTAAGGGTACTGACTGATTGATCTATAACTCATGCGTTTGAAGACCTTATAAAGTCATAATTATGATGGTAGCTATGTTTTTTTACCATATTCTAATGAGACGTTTTTACAGTGGGTGGAATCAACATTGATTTTCTTGGAAAATGTCTTTAAAAAGTTGTTTGAAATTTGCCTCAGCTGGTGTTTCACACTAAATTTATGGAACTGTTTTTTTATATGTCAGATTGTCAGCCTGATTTTGAGTTTGCTCCTTAGTGCAAAGCTCTTTATTTAAAACTTGATGATTTGACTTAAGTATTTAAAAAAAATTCTACAAATTTAACTATGCGGAACACTAAAATGTGTGTTCAGTCGAAGGGGAAAATGATCGGTGAATACTCAGTGAACAAAACTCCATGTACTAAAGTACATACAAAGAACATGGAAATGGGATTGGGTAAATTGGCTGCATTGGACTGTATTTCACAACATAACAATGAAGTTGCCAGATGGTAAAATGTTTTATTCACACAAAAAATGTGATACAAGTATTAACTTTGTTTGCTTTGGATCTGACATCTTGTAGCTGTATATTTATTTAATGGTTTCTGAGATAAACTGTGACATAATTCTCCTGTCCTCGTTTGGCCAAGTGCGGTTCCATGGATTATCTCCCTTTGGTAGTTTGTGGGCTTCAAAAAGTCACAGTTACCTTTTCACATCTATCTGCATATTTTCTGGCATCAATCACTTGTGAAGTCAGGCACTCAGGCCTGCATGATTATTTCATGTTCTAGTAACTAGTAATAGTTCTAGTAATATTCATACCCCTTGCCATTGTTCTTTAATTTCTGTTGGTCCACAGAAAAATGTATACCAGCAGAATGAAAAAAGAATTGGAGGAAGCGCTGTCGATAACGCCAATTTACAAAGTTCAAGAAAATGACAGTTCTCGATACAGGATTACAGGTACAGGAGATGGTCATTCCAAAATAGTTATCAAACAAGCCAATGGTCAGCCAGATACCAGTGCACGACCCTTACCAGTTTCTGACCCTCCAGTGCAAGAACAAGAAGTCAGCACTTCATATGGAGGTGAACACCAGTGTTTATTGGAAATTCCTTACAAAACTGGTGGCGATGCAGGCCCAAGTGATGAAGAAAATGTATTTCGACAGAGATCAAATTCTGATTCTAGACATACGAAAAAACTGAGTGACAATGGTCACCTTACCGGTGGTCAGCACACCGGTGGTCAGCTTACCGGTGGTCATGCAAGCAAGACTGCACACGGATTCCCTGCTGTATTCTCCAGTCTGAAAAACTTGGATATTTCTGCAAAGGTGGAATTTGCACCCACAGAAAAAAGAGGCCGTCGTCACCATGTCAGTCAGCTGAGTGTAATCAGTATTGAAGAATTGCCATACATCCCAGCACAGGAAGATGACTATTCAACTAGTGATCAAATCTCTCAAGACAGAAACAAGTCCAAATGTTTTTTGAAAACACTGATTGACTTTTCATTGTTTAAGGTACATCAATGTGTGTTTCATCCTTCCAGCCAGTTGACCA
Source organism: Onchidella celtica (assembly GCA_963931925.1). Taxonomy (NCBI): domain Eukaryota; kingdom Metazoa; phylum Mollusca; class Gastropoda; order Systellommatophora; family Onchidiidae; genus Onchidella; species Onchidella celtica. The sequence continues at coordinate 369,283 of OZ007580.1, forward strand.
TCTTTCTTTTCCATGATAAAATTGTTGTTATTTATGCACCAGCTCCATCCACTTATTCATTCATTTCATCCAGTCTTTTGTCTGTCTTTGTTTTTCTTTCCTTATCTCTTCTGCCCGTTCTTTGTTTTGAAATTGTCCTTCCCTAAAGGGTGTCTATCATGCACAATGCTCTCATTGTCATTTCTATACTCTCTAAAAATGTTTTTCATAGTAATATCTACATTTAGTGTAGCTGGGATTTGCTCAAAAAGATAAACCAACAAGTTTTGATTCTCTTGTAATAAAAGAACACTCTTCATTTTTTTTTTCTGACAATGGAAATTAATAGATTAAAAATTTATCCATATCACCCCCCCCCCCCCCCCTAACCAGCAACAACAAAATCATATATATATTGTTATTAATAAATATTCAAATGTTATTTGAGTTGTGTGTTGTGTGAACTGCTGTGAGTTGTGAATTGTTGCGAGTTGTGAACTGCGCCTAACAGGCTGCGTTACAATTTGCTCTGAGATAGAGAGAGAGAGTGAGCGAGACAGGGAGAGAGAAAGAAGCAGTGCAGTGTGTTTGAGCGCTTCGCAGGCAGCTCCATTCTGCTCTGTGGTTGACATGTTGTTTCTGTAAAGCGCATAGAGCATTTTAAATGGATATGCGCTATATAAATGCTATACATTATTATTATTTCTGTTCTGTAGTCATTTTTTAATTCCATACGAACTTGACCAATTTCAGATTTGGCTGTTTCGTATGATGGCAATATTTGTTCCTCTTGGGGCTTTCAGCAACTATCTGTGGATCTACATGCCAACCATTGCTGTCACCTCAGGCATTGACAAATCTGAAGCAGCTCTACTCATCACATTGGTCGGTGCCATGGATCTTGCCACCAGAATTGTCACTGGCTTTATTGGAGATTTCAAGTTTGTTTCAAAATCCAAGGTTTGTTATTTGTTATTAGCTGAGGTGCCCGGCCTTGCCCAGGATAAATCTTGTATTAGGTTTAATTGTGGGTGATTAGAATAGATCCTCTTCATCTTGCCTGGCCCATTAGATTTATCTAGTAGTTGGTTGTTTGTTTGCATTGAGAAAAGTCTTACTGCACTCCCCGCCAGTGTTAATGCCCCATGCACCTTGTCAGTATTTGGGGCACTGGGCAGTGTGTTCAGTAGTGGACACAAAGGCATGAAATGAAAATGTCAAGGGCTCATGTATTCATGGACAAGAAAGAGTCACAGCCACACAAGTCCAATAAATACTTGTCCAGCATTTCAAGTCTTCAAATGTAGAAAGGAACTTTCTGCAGGTTGGAGGGAATTGAAGGCGCCTGTGAATCTGAGCTGTTTGATTGGCTGTAAGTCTTGTTCAAAATCCCATGAGTTTTTGTATTACGTAGATTATTTTGGATTGACTCAGATAGGTGGTGGGTCATAGCAAGTCTAGTGAGGGGAAAAAATTGGAGGATGAATTTGTGGAACCATACAACAAGAGTAAATGGGTATAGAAAAACTAGACATTACTTGAGTCTTTCTCAGTCGACCAAATTCTCCTCTAGATGTGCAATTTGCCTGTATCTATTCACCCCTGTGCAGTGCCAGCACTAAAGCCTTTTTGTTTTGTTTGTTTGTTATTTTTTTACTTTTTTGCCTGACTAATTATTTGATGCATGCCAGAAACATTCCCTAGAATCATAGGAGATTGGAAAAGGGCTGTAGTTTGTTTAACCTTTTCATATTGCCTCGTGCACTGTCCCACTTTACAGTGGATGGCTACACTACATGCTACAGTTGAGGGACTCTTCAGGGAGCCTTTCACACATGGCCGAGTGGCTGAATCCCTGAGTTTGCAAAGTTTTATATACACTCTGTACAACAGATGTTAGCACCAAACATACGAGATATTCCTGTCTTCTACTTGTAATAACCTATCAACTGTTAGTACTGCTGCATTGTAGGTTAATTAACCCTATTCCTGCAGGAGGCCACTATATTGGCCTCCTCCCGCAACAGGCGAGGTACACGAGGCCAATATTGTGGCCTACATTTTGCAAACCAGGTCTTGTGGGTAGACCAATATATTGTATAGCAACGCTGCTCCTCGTGTTTTGTTTATTCCCTTGCCGCGACTACCATTTTTTTTTTCACTTTTTTTTTCCACACTAGTTTCACTATTTGCGCTTGTTTATCTATCCCTGTCACCTCTACTATGTTTAACAAAATGGTATCGTCGAATTACATTTATTATGATGTAACTGATCATAACTGTTTGTCATACTCATGTAATAGTACTGACTTTCTGAAGTTCGAACCACGGAAATCTTAGGGAAACTTTTGACTTTGATGCTGTTTGTCGTCTACATATGACATGAGAAGAAAGGGGCCATCTGCATATTTTAGAAATCGTTTTATGTCTACAGTAATGAATTCCGATGTAATATTAGGGCATGCTGCATAAAGGTGTCTGTCGGTAGGCTTTTCAGCAGGGAAAATTGGGAGAAAATGACCGTCTTTGTTGTTGATCGTTGTCTTTATTTGATGTGGTAACTAGAGAGATATTGCGTGGCTTTGATTAAACCGCTTTTCAGTACATGTATGTGCTCTACGAGCTGGAAATCAAATCTCTTGTTAAAGGTGTGCTAAGAAAACTAACATCATAGTAGTTAGTACGTGAAAGTTTTACATAGTTCAGGAAAGAGAAGGCAATGCCATGATACATGTGGTTAGTAAATAAAGTGCCTGGCTTAAAAAATGATTTGGTCACCTGAATGGCCTGACTTGGGGACAAAAAAAAAATGCAGAGCTCCTGGGAAAAAGGATAAAACGTGTGTTAAACGGCATGTAAATGCATAGAATTCTTGATTATGGGCGCCCTATTTAACAGTAGAACTTACTGCATCTCATCACTAGTACTGTATCCAAATTTATCCACCGTTATTGTTGTTAGTGCGTCTTAAAGTCAACATGATACAAGCGTTCAGAAGGACCTGATTAACCCGACCGTCGAGGTCATCGGCAACATGGGAACAGTTGGTTGACTGATCACTGGCTTTCCCGGCACAGGGTGTGACATGGATGAGTTCACTCAACTCGAACGAGTTGAGAGATTTTTTTGTGCATTTTCAAACTGACCCCAAAATTGTGCTTCTAGTTCTACAGGGAATAATGATCATGAAGTAACGAGGGTTCAGAGGGAAGGTGAAACATGGGCTTTGAGATGTGAAAAGGTTAACCTTTTGAACTCATCATCCCACCATACAATTATGTTTCCTTAGATTGCAGTGCTTGTAATGAGTGACCTCAATGACTTTTAATGAAATTGTTTTGTTTTTTTTAAATCTGCTGATTTTGCTGGATACACTTATGGCCTTTGAGAGGAAGTTGATGAAATTGTTGTATAACGCTAACCCTCTGTATATCATCTTTTATACAGTAGAGTGATAAGTGATGTAAAAGTTTTGTGTCCAGTCAGTGCCTACTGCCACAGTGGTAAACTCAGGCCATTGAAACAAAACACATCAAATTTGGCAATTGGTCCATGTTTGGGTAGATTTTGATTGCAAACAGTCATGGATGTAGGCAAGAGACATTCATATAGGAAAGAATGTCCTGACATGATAGTATTTTGTGACAACATGTTAACGTATTTTTGTCAGTTTGATTACGGTGAAAGCAGGCGGGGGTGTATGTTTTTTGAGAGAGAGAGAGAGAGAGAGTGAATGCCTGTCCTTGAGAGTGTAAGAGCAACACAAAAGGAGCAATAAGAAGTTCTTTCCTTTTGAAGATTTCCTGTGCTCTCACCCTTTCCCTTCAAACTTTCAGTTTTTCTATTCTTCTTGTTTGTTTGTTTGGGTTGGTTTTTTTTAAATAAGTTACTAGAATTTGTATTGTGTTGGCTATAACTACAGATTTCTTCATTGCCATTTTTATGTGTGTTTGACAGATGGTGGCCTTCAGTACGTTTGTGCTGTCAGTGGTATGTCACTGTGCCAGACTTTTCACCACCTACACCCTCTTTATTGTCTTTGCTGTTCTGGTCGGCATGTTTGGTGGATTTCGACAGAATTTTTTCAATGTGATGTTGATTGAATATGTTGGTGTGGAGAATATAGCCAAGGCCCACGGGTTCTGTGTGATGTTTGGAACACTGGTCATGTCCATCAACCATCCAGTTCTTGGTAAGTCCACAGTACGGGTGGGATCAGATGTTGTACGTCATTTTTTTTGTTGTCCGCATAACTTTTGATGGAACAAGTTTATTGTGATAAAATAAGTCTGCCAGCAACTGGAACATTCCTGAATGGTAGCTAGAGACACCTCAGTTTATGTTTATACAGTCACCATGGCAGTTGTGGGAATACACTTGATCAGTTTGACAGTAGGGCCACCAGTGTTATGGAATTTATGCGGGCATGGACATATGGAGCTTTAGTTGATATGGTGTTAGGCTGACTGGACAGGCATGGAGACTGGTCAGCTGGATGAGTTCAGGTCGTCTACAGTTAATGTGTCATTAGTTAGATTTGATAGTTGGTAAGAAATTTTGCAAGATTCTTCATCTTGCTGCTTGTGGTAGATTCTCTAACTTACAGAAGTGATCTGACTGTTCTATTTAGTTTTGCATCTCATTTCTGTTGATGGTTTGAACTTGCCAGTTTGGACAGTTTTAAACTTGACATGTCTTCTCATTTTCTGTCTTCTTACGTGTAAACCTGTAGTGTTTTGTTGTGTCGCCAGGTGCCATGTTTGACGCCACTGGAAGTTTTATCATCCCTCTACATTACATTGGCATCATGGTGTTTCTGGCCACTCTTGTACTCTTGTGTGAACCATTTTTTCACAAAAAAGACAAGGAAAGGACAGCAAAGCTCCAGCTGGAAGAAGATGTGTGTGGGCATGCAAACGACACTGAAACAGCAGTGGAAAGGATTGTTGTTGACAAAAAGGGGAGCAAATCCTAGTTTTGTAGTTCTATTTTCTGTTATTTTAGCTGAGAGATTTTTCGAATCCCCAAAATTGATTCTTTCAGGACTCACAAATCAAAAACTGACCACATCCATCCAGTTGTCAGTCAGAATATGGAAATTTTCAAATATGTTTTACCACAAAACCTTCTGCCATCACTGATCTTAAAGGTCACTCTGACTTGAACCAGACAAATTATTGGGGGGGGGGGGGGTGTGCGTGCGTGCGTGCAGAGAGAGAGAGAGAGAGAGACATGCTCATCTTGGACAAGAAATGATAACTAATGAATGAATGGCACAAAACCAATTGGTCAACAAATTTCTATATCAGGCAATTATAATTACTTTCTTTTCATTTTTGTGGCTCAGAAACTGGAACTGACTACAAATAACTCGCTTGTGTTTGAGACCTACATAGGACAGTTTGAACAGTCCCAAAATTATCTTTATTGCAGTGAAAAAAAAAGAAAAGATTTTCAACATTTCCATTTGAAGTTTTAAGACACATTTAATTATTGCCTGTAATTTTGTTTTGTCCATGATTATCAATTGTTCCCACTGTGAAAATTTAACTAAATGTTGGAAGAATTGTGAGAGTGGCCGTAGAGATCTGTGTAGCTTCAGCAGATACATATTGTACATTGTCTATCATTAAATGTCATTGTGTGCATTTTGGCCCATCTAGCGCCACCTCTCCTTTAACATGCTTTCTCTTTCCTATTTCTTCCCCCCCCCCCCCCTCCCCACCCCCCACAAGTCACACACCCAATCAGCACTCTGGCAACACTAACGCTCAACATAAATGGCATAGAATTACTTTGAAGACAAATTCCTAACAATCTTTTGCTCAGATTGTACCTTTAAACATGATTCAATCCTGACCATCATGCAAATTGCTGTCATGAAAAGTCTCCACATGAAAGCATTATGTTTACCGTTTATCTACAAGGAAACAAAATCCAAAATTTATACTTTACATTTAGCAACAATTAATGTTAGTCAAAGAGTAATTGTGGAAACCTTTCAACCAACATCCAGCCATACCAATTCTAATTATCTCCTCTCAAAAGGTCTCTTCAGTTTTAGACCACAAAGCTTCAAACAATTAATCATCAAAACAAATTCAAAAAACATTAAAGCTTAAACCTAACAATAACAAGGTACAGTAGAATGTATTTTACACACCAAAAAAAATGTAAAAAAGGCAACATAACAAATGAAATGATATTACCAGCCCTGAATCTCACTTGATTTAGTTCATTATTAATGTTATAAATCCTGTAGGAGTCCATTAACAATTTTCTAAGGGACTGAACCATATTATTCAGAAAATATGACTCCATTTTCAGTAATTAACATGAACACATCCTTAATATAATATTTCAAACAAATGAAACACTACTCCTTTTGCCAATGAAAACCCAAGGAAAGATAAAGAAGAATCAAAATGTCTATCCCCACATCCAAAACATTATGTGAATGTGAACAACATGTAAACATCAGTGAATTCCTTCTAGAGCATTCTTGATTCCAACAAATTAAAGGTAAATTAATTAAATAGCTGTAAAATTTTCACAACAGGTCATGGAATTTAGCATTAATTAAAATACTACCTGTCCATGTAACACAACAGTAACACTTGATAGTAATACAAACCCAAACAAATATAATACCGGTCATGAACCCAAGTTAATAATTAATGGACCCAGTGAGTAATGCAATGTCATACAAACTCACTATCTTCCAATGCACTTGCAAATCATAAACTTTCTTGTGTACAAGTATACTAGTACATAATTATGATGTAATTGAATGCAAGTAATACCCTGTACATTCATCCCAACCTCCCAATCATCACTCATAAAATAGTTTACAAATCCAATCTCTTCAGTGGCTTGACTGCCCGACCAGTTCTGGTTACCCTTGAGTTTAAATCAACACATTTTAGGCTCTTGGCCCTAGGGCCATGATTTGTCACGGGGACACTAGTAGTAGTCTTCTGCTGTGGTGACAACACAGGCTCGTTGTGTTCAGCGGAATCTGAGGTGTCCTTCTGAATTGGATCATCACTGCTGTCTTCCAAAAGACAAAGATGTCTAATGGATCTCACAAGTGTACCTTTCTGGGTATGAAGCTTTACAGCTCTTATCTTTCCATCTATCCCCTTATACAGCTTTTCTACTCTTCCCAATGCCCACAACAACCTAGGCCTTTTCTCATCTTTAATCAGTACTAGAGAGCCCACACTCAGAGAATGATCTGTGTCACAAATCCCAGACTGGGAGATGTAATAAGTTATGACAGGACAACAATCACGAACAAACAAGTTAACACTTAACAGAACAATCCATCAGACTCACACATTTATTAAACATAATTATACATATAATAGCGCAATTACATACATTATATTATTGAAATGCACTGCCGTACAACGGCCTTATTCTCACACACACTCTCCCTCGGATCCACAATCCGGTAGTTACTCCTAAAGGCACTTCGGCCTCAGCCTCTCCCCTGAGGGTCTTAATAGCACATTAATAATTTACTGGCACCGCAGTCTCTCAATATCACCTTCCTATTGTCATACACCTTAGCATTCCCCTCGCACCTCAGCAGGGCAATAACACATTATTATTTCCATAGCCATCAACATGGCAACAACATAGTATCTGTTCACTAGCCTCTCAACATGGCAACAATATAGTATCTCATTCACTCTCATATCTACGTCCCTGTCCGGGGCCTGACTGCCACGACTTTATGTGCCTCTACTGTCCTGCACTGACAGCCTCACTTCTGGCCTATGTGTGGCCTCCGGCCCTATGCTGGCCTATCCCCTGTGCTCATCGAGGTGGCTCTGCGGCCCGTCCCCGACACCTACAAGAATAACATTACATTGGTATAATACCCTACCATTTCTATTCACTCCACCTCTCCTTACAACCCATGAAACGTACACACACTAGTTCACCTTTCACTCGCCACACATCTTACGGTAACACACCTCCATCGGAGTACACACTACTCACTCGCGCTACAAATCCATGAACTCACTTCATCTATCGCTCATGGCGCACATTGCTATATTCAATATCAAGGACTTCCACATTCCTCACATATACTTATTCACATCATGGTAATAGACGAATATAATATAATACATCAATCATAATAATCAATCAACATTCTACATACCAGTCATTACTGGAAAGACTGTCTCACTAGTCTTCTCGACTGCTTCCCTTATGTCCGCCCGATGGGCTCTCATTCACAGGTCCGATCCGTAGGACCTTCTAACTTGCAGTGATAGTAATACGGCGCTTTCGCCTCATTCAGACTTCCACCCCACTCATACACGCACGCTTTTCCCACTTGTCTGCATGAGTTATTTTTACTCTTCCCCTTTCACGTCTTTTCCTATCCGTCTGTCGTGAGCTCTTCTTATTCTACACCCGCTCTGTAGCAATCCCCTTAATTGCACTCACTCCACTCGTGACATCATCCCCCACCCCAAAAAAATTAATGCAATTAATTTCAAATCGCATCAAGATGACTGTCAACGAGTGAGCGTGAGCAATACCTACACTAGAAAAATGACCTAGCAGTTCCCCTAGTATATAAAATACCGAAATCAGGGGAAAATATGGGGATCAATATGGTCTGCAATATGCATATATGTGTCACATCATGAATAGCTAACTAATCACAATACTTAATACAGAATCAAAAACCATTCAACCTATCAACCATTCTTCATATCATATTTATAATGTCAATATTTTAAAGTCGACTCATTCACACAGATCCTGTCAATGTTCCTGTCCTCTGATGTATAAGCTCCTGAAATCTTGCCCTAGGCTCGACTAAGGTAGTCGGCGATATGATTGCTGGTTCCCGGAATTGGTTGAATAACGAAGGTATACGGCTGCAAAGCCAATGCCCATCTAGACAAGCGTGGGCTGGACGAACGATTCTTCGACAAAAATGTCAGTGGCTTGTGGTCTGTCTGGATACAAAATTCTCGTCCCATGAGATAACGTCCTAGTTTCTGGACTGACCAGACAATGGCAAGACACTCACGCTCTATCACAGAATACTTTCTTTCTCTCTGCAATAACTTCCTACTGACATAACATACAGGATGGAGACATTCGTTCTTCTCCTGTAGAAGACAAGCGCCGACACCAGAGTCCGACGCATCCGTTCTGAGGATAAAATTAGATCGAAAATCGGGTAATATCAAAATGGGTGACGATGATAATGCTGTCACCAAATTATCAAATGATGTCTGACATTCAGACGTCCACTGGACCTTATCGGGTTGTCCCTTCTTAGTAAGGTCAGTAAGAGAAGATGACAAGGAGGAAAAATTTGGAATGAACTTTCTGTAATAATTTAAAATTCCCACTAAGCTTCTGACTTGTTTCTTTGTTTTAGGGATTTGCAACCCTACTAACTTGTCAATTTTTGTTTCTTCAGGTCTCTGAACACCTCTACCCACAATATGTCCTAAGAATACTATCTCTGGACATGCCAAATCCATCTTTGCGGGTTTAGCAGTTAACCCAAAATGACGTAATCGTTGAAAAATTACTGTTAGTGTCTGAATATGATCAGACCATGTCGACGTATGGCATGCTATATCATCAAAGAATGACACGACATTAGGTATGTCCTTCAACACTAATCTCATTAATCGTGCAAACGTCGCTGGCGCGTTTACCAACCCAAATGGCATGACCTTAAATTGGAATAATCCAATGGGCGTTTGGAACGCCGTGTATTGTTTAGACTCCTCAGTAAGCGGGATTTCCCAATACCCTTTCGTCAAATCTATCTTGGAAAACCACGTGGACCCGGCCAGTGAAGCTATTAATTCCTCCTGAAACGGAATAGGCTCTCTATCGCCTACCGTAATAGTGTTCAATCTTCGAAAATCAATACAGAACCGCACCGATCCACCCAGTTTTTTCACGAGGACGATGGGTGATGAATACGGCGATGTTGATGGTTCTATCACATCTAACTTCAGCATTGTCTCAACTTCCTTTATGACTCTATCTCTCGAAGAAAAAGGCAACGGATACGGTCTAAGAAATACTGGCTTATCCGAAGTCAACTTTATTTGGTGCTGGATCACCGTAGTGCGACCCGGCAAATCCGTAACAACATCCGGAAATGACGCTAACAGGGTCTCAAGTTCCCTACTCCTTGAACTCGTAAGGTCAGGGTTAATTTTAACGTCCCTGTAACCTTGTGTCGCAGTTAACTCCGGCAACTGAATTTGTAACTCTTCTTGCGCCTCGGTGTCGCTTACGTCACCGTCCAACTGGTCTACGACCCCCGTACAAGCAATAGAGAAGACAGTCTCCTCTGGTCTTGTCTGTGCACACAGATACTGTGGTCTCTCATAAAATCTCTGTAGCATATTAACATGGAAAACCTTACTCGCTCCATCAATGTGGATAGCGTAATCTACCTTTGAAACAACTCGCTCAATAACATAAGGGCCTTTCCATGTCATCAATAACTTATTATGGTCCGTAGGTAACAACAACAGAACCTTGTCTCCTGGCTTAAAAATTCTCAGTTTGGAACCTCTATCTTTATAGTCTTTTGCTCTTTTCGAAGCGATACCAGAAGCTTCTTCTGCTATAGTGCGCGCTGAAGATAGTCTTTCTCTTAAATCAACAAGGTACTGAAACACCGAAATCTGCTCATCGTCTCCCGATGATGGCGACGTCATCATGTCCCGAAGAACATCAGTTGGGCCCCTGGGACTACGACCGTACATCATTTCGAACGGCGAGAATCCCGTTGACTCCTGCCGTACCTCTCTGTACGCGAATAACACTGCAGGGATATATCTATCCCAATCTTTAGGGCGATCAGCAGCTACGTTACGCAGCATCGACTTCAACGTCGAGTTCAATCTCTCGCACATGCCATTAGCCTGCGGATGATAAGGGGTGGTAGTGATGGGTTGTATGCTGAATAAGCGGAACAATTCCTTCATCATCTGCGACGTAAATTGCGCGCCCCTATCAGACAGAATTTGCTCTGGTATTCCTACCCTAGCGAAAATTGCAAACAACGCTTCCGCGACTGCCTCAGACGTTATGGTCCGCAGAGGAACCGCCTCTGGCCATCTCGTAGCATTACATATGACCGTTAAGAAAAATCGATTCCCCCTATCGGTCGCTGGGTGAATGGGGCCAACAAGGTCTATCGAGACCTTTTTAAACGGTTCCGAGACCGTGGGGATCTTCTGAAGAGGAGCCTGGGGTGTACGACCCTTATGCGTCGTCTTTTGGCACGCACTGCACGTCTTACAATAGACTTGCACATCTCTGTGGATCGATGGCCAGTAAAAATTTTTAAGAACCCTTTCCTTGGTTCTAGCTATCCCCATATGACCCGCTAATGGGACATCATGTGCCAATTGCAATACTGTTGCGATCAGCAACGCTGGCACAACGACCTGCTTTAAAATGGAGGACACCGTTACATACTTACGGAACAGAATGCCCGCCTGAACAAAAAAAGAAGATGACCCGTTCTTATATCTCCTCGTTTTCTCGGTTCGCGCTTCCCCAAAACATGGGTTTAATGATGGGTCCTCCCTTTGTAATCTCGCCAAGCGCTCTGGCGTGATATCTAGGTTGACCGCTGGCGTAGCCAAAGGTCTAATCTTATCTTTATCAGCTACCAGTCGTCGTGTTTCGACCGCGGCGCAAAAGTCAATACCTTTTGATTGCGACCATGCTTGCACGTTCTCATCGGAAGGGGAAACTACCCGTGATACATTCCCAATGATGAGCTGGGCGCCTGGAAAACAACCAACGTCTGCTTCGACTTCCCCGCTAAGGAAAGGTGTATCTATCATTATTCTTGCCATGGGTAATTTCTCAATGGCCCCCGAAAATTGGATGCACGGGACAGTCTCACCTGTAAGCTGTGAATCCCGAATGCAGTCTCTATGCACTCCCACAGCGGTAGATCCTGTATCTCGTAAAACCGAGACCGGTTCGTCCCCAACAAACCCCGGATAAACCCTAAGACCACCTCCTGTATGACATGAATTTATAACAGGGATCTTTCTCCCACAAGGTAAAACACCGGAAGATAATAACTTCTCACAACTGGGACACTTAGAATACTGTCCGCCTCCGTTGTCCGATGTAACACACGCAGCCGCATGATGAAATTTATTTGGGGAACATGGGCTGGAGCTACTGTCCCCGTTCGCCGCTATCCCACCTGCAGGGCAGTTCACGCTAATGTGATCTGCTCTTCCGCAGTTCCAACACTTCGCGGCCCTACACTCGCGCGAAAAGTGACCCACGCGTCCGCAAGTCCAACACTCCGCTCCCTGTGCTGCCCTAGGCCTGGGTCCCCGTGACCCCTCGCGACCGGAACTAGAGTCCCTATGCCGTCGGTCATCGGCAAAGGTCACAACTCGCCCCCGGCCATTACCGCGACCTAGCCCTCCTGCTCGGTCAAACTTACCGGGTCCATATGCAGGGGATTGGTGATAGCCCCTATGCTGCCCCTGGGCTTGCCCATTATAGGCACCACGCTGACGCGACCTGTCCCTAAGTCCTGCCGGCGACCCTTCGACAACGGCGACGTACCCAGCATCTTGGACGTACGCCCTGGCGACTGGTTTGGACGGATGCGCCGTACGGTATGCCTCCGCCAACTTAGACGCCTCCTGCACCGTCGCGGGTTCGTTCTCTTTCAGGAAAGCCACCAGATCTTTGTGGCACGACGCGTACAGCTGGTCACGGATCATTAGGTCTTTCAGTTTAGCGAAATCCGTGCCCACATGCGCCAAGTCTACCCAGTTCGCGAAATACTCCGTTAGTCTCGCGACGAAGGCAGCAAAGTCCTCCCTGGTATCTGCACGTGCTCGCCTAAACTGCTCCCGGAAATATTCCTCGGTACGCGCAAATCGGCGAAGCAGCAAAGCCTTCAGCTTATCGTAATCTTGCACGTCTTCGCGCTGTAGCTCCTTAAAGTAGGTTAACGCTCGCCCCTGCAATAGAGACGCCAGGTACGTGGCCCATAATTCCTTATTTTCCCCCCATTGCAATTGTGCGTTCAGTTCGAACCTGTAAAGGAAGGCGTCTATGTCGTCCTTCCGGTCGTCGAACGTAGGGAGCTTAATCCTAACACCACTTTTATTGTGTACCTGCCGCTCAACTGTTTCTGTTGGCGCATTCTTTTTGAGTTCTAATTCCGCGATTCTTACTCGCGCGTCTGTCTCCCGCTCTTGAGCTTCTATCTCCTTTAACTTTAACTCCCTCTCCTGTTGCTGAGCCTCTAACTCCTTTAACTTAAACTCTCTTTCTTGCTCCTTATCCTTAGCCTCTCTTTCCTGTTGCCTAAACTCCCTTTCCTGCTCCTGAGCCTTAGCCTCTCTTTCCTGTTGCTTAACCTTAGCCTCTCTTTCCTCCTCCTGAGCCTTAGCCTCTTTTTCTCGCTCTCTATCCTTAGCACGCTCATCGCGCAAATCCGCCTGCTGTTCTTTAATCCAGCCGCGTAGCTCTTCTCCCTCCAGGCCAAGTTCCTTACCCAACTTCATCAGTTGTTGGAGTTCCGCCATTTCACAGATTTATGGTTATGGTATCTATTATAAGACGACCAACCTGTCGGTATGATCACTAACAACACGACCAGAGACCTGAGATCACACCAGATATAACCACACCTACTTGTATCAAATATAATTCAGAAATTTACCTTTACAGCACAACTAATTCTATATTCATAAAATGTACTGCACTATTAATAATAAAAAGGAGTAGAAAAGACCAGAATAACGAAATTCAGTAGAAAGACCACAAGGACGTCAAGGACAACGAACCAGACTAGGACAAAGACCTAAAAAAGAAAATATAATGGAAAAAAGAATGCAACCTAACTACGCCGATTACACTACAAGGTACGAACAAGAACAGAGTCTGAAAAAAAAGAACGTATCTACAGAAAGGTAGGAGAGGGACAAGAGAGACGTCTTCCTAAAACAACGAGGAAGATAGAACGGCACAATCTAAACAAAAATACAGGTCCCTACAGAACTGTTCGCTGTGATGAACGCGGTTCCTAGATTAGCCCACCTCCCGAAGAGGACAAACTACGCTCACCACAGCAAACCCGCGCCACCGCCCGTATAATCAATTACAACGAAAACAGAAAAACAGCAGGAAAAGACAGAAGAAAAGACAGCCCTCAATCCAGGGCACAAAATTTTCACTTAACTTTCACCCTAGATTTCAATTTCTCCCTTTCCTCGGAGCTCTGGCTGCTTGACCTCTACAGGCTGGCACGCACACTCTGCAGAAATTTAAGTACACATTAATACATATTCATCAAAATACATGCATCAATACATATTATTATTCATAAACATACATAAATCATATCATCATGCAATTTCCATTCATCCCACGAACAAGGACAACAGCACGAATTCCTAGCACAACAGAAAAACAACTAGATATAATGAATACACAATGTCAAAATGACCACAGGTAAACAGGACGAGCCCCCAGTGTCACAATGGACGAGCCCCCAGTGTCACAAATCCCAGACTGGGAGATGTAATAAGTTATGACAGGACAACAATCACGAACAAACAAGTTAACACTTAACAGAACAATCCATCAGACTCACACATTTATTAAACATAATTATACATATAATAGCGCAATTACATACATTATATTATTGAAATGCACTGCCGTACAACGGCCTTATTCTCACACACACTCTCCCTCGGATCCACAATCCGGTAGTTACTCCTAAAGGCACTTCGGCCTCAGCCTCTCCCCTGAGGGTCTTAATAGCACATTAATAATTTACTGGCACCGCAGTCTCTCAATATCACCTTCCTATTGTCATACACCTTAGCATTCCCCTCGCACCTCAGCAGGGCAATAACACATTATTATTTCCATAGCCATCAACATGGCAACAACATAGTATCTGTTCACTAGCCTCTCAACATGGCAACAATATAGTATCTCATTCACTCTCATATCTACGTCCCTGTCCGGGGCCTGACTGCCACGACTTTATGTGCCTCTACTGTCCTGCACTGACAGCCTCACTTCTGGCCTATGTGTGGCCTCCGGCCCTATGCTGGCCTATCCCCTGTGCTCATCGAGGTGGCTCTGCGGCCCGTCCCCGACACCTACAAGAATAACATTACATTGGTATAATACCCTACCATTTCTATTCACTCCACCTCTCCTTACAACCCATGAAACGTACACACACTAGTTCACCTTTCACTCGCCACACATCTTACGGTAACACACCTCCATCGGAGTACACACTACTCACTCGCGCTACAAATCCATGAACTCACTTCATCTATCGCTCATGGCGCACATTGCTATATTCAATATCAAGGACTTCCACATTCCTCACATATACTTATTCACATCATGGTAATAGACGAATATAATATAATACATCAATCATAATAATCAATCAACATTCTACATACCAGTCATTACTGGAAAGACTGTCTCACTAGTCTTCTCGACTGCTTCCCTTATGTCCGCCCGATGGGCTCTCATTCACAGGTCCGATCCGTAGGACCTTCTAACTTGCAGTGATAGTAATACGGCGCTTTCGCCTCATTCAGACTTCCACCCCACTCATACACGCACGCTTTTCCCACTTGTCTGCATGAGTTATTTTTACTCTTCCCCTTTCACGTCTTTTCCTATCCGTCTGTCGTGAGCTCTTCTTATTCTAAACCCGCTCTGTAGCAATCCCCTTAATTGCACTCACTCCACTCGTGACAATCTGTTCTACTACTCTTGGCAGTTACAGGAGGAAGATTCCTGAGATACTCATTCTTCCAAATCTGCCAAAAGTGCTCGGTAAGGGATTCTTCAAACTCATTTCTGGCAGATAAATTGACTACAGTTTCAAGGTTCTCCAACTCTGCTGAAGTAAGAGGGGTTCCACGCCCTATCAGGAAGTGAGAGGGCGTCAATACGTTACCTGAATCGGAGATGTACATCAGTGGCCTGGAGTTAACACAGGCTTCAGTTTCAGTCAAGTGTGTCCCAAGTTCAACTATAGTAACCGATTGCTTACCCAGAGATTTTTTAAGAGCAGATTTCACTGATCTTACTAGTCTTTCCCACCAGCCTCCCCAATTTGGGCTGAGTGGACAAATATTTTTCCAGTGCACAATCTCTTTGCCAAGGCGAGCCTGCAGGATGGCACCTGCAGCCTTAAAGGTCCTAGCATTGTCTGAATAAATGACATTGGGCAGGGATCTTCTGGATACAAACCTGCGAAAAGCCAAAATGAAATCGTCCAGAGACAACGAATCCACCATCTCGAGATGCAGAGCTCTAGTCACTGCACATGTGAATAACACTATGTATAATTTCTTTTCACCAGCATCTCTACAATATAATGGTCCAGCGCAGTCAATGCCAGTGACAGAGAAAGGGGGTGCCCGTGTCACTCTGTCGCCAGGTAAAGGGGCTGTTACCTGATCCAAAGGCCTACTGTCAAAGCGCCTACATCTCACACATTGGCTTACCACCCTTTTGGCCACGTTCCTAAGTGCTATGATCCAGTACTGGCTCCGTAATGAACTCATTAGAGTACTTACCCCAGCATGTTTCAAAAGCTCATGTTGTGATCTTACCAGTAAAAGAGAGACATGGCAACTGGGTAGGATCACAGGGTGTTTTTCATCATAAGTCAAGTCCCTGGCTTGTTCTAATCTGCCCTGTATCCTGATCTGCCCAACACCATCCAAGAAGGGAGACAATGGCAGTAAAGAGGAAAGTCTACTCACCTTCCCATGCTTACTCAAATCTGCAATCTCTGTCTTGTAATATCCTTTCTGCAGATCCTTCAAGCTCAAACCTTTGGCTCTAATCAAGAGTTCCTCATGTGTACCTTGAGGGGTTTTGTGTCTGCCTGACCTCATTTTCTCAATGAACCTGAGAACAAAAGCTGTTACTCTTAACAACTTACCAAAACTGCTGAATCTCTCATATTCAATGAAGATGCTTGATTCCGGGGCTATCGAACAGATCGGTGTGTGCTGTTCTTCCTCAACCTCTCCAGAATCTAATATGATGGGGGTTTCCAGCGGGGTCTGTGTGTCCTCAAGACCGTCAGGACCATTCAGCCAGAGCTTAGAGCCTGTCAATACATTTGCCTTCACTCCCCGTGTTAGCAAATCTGCTGGATTCTTCACTCCTGGGCAGTGTTTCCAACAGGCAGGGTTAGTCAAAGTTTGGATCTCCTCAACTCTATTTCTCACAAACTGTTTCCACTTGAAAGAATCACCTTGAATCCAAGCCAAAGCTATCTTGGAATCCGTCCAGCACGTATATGGAGTGTCGTCAGGTAATTCCAGTGTCTCTCTAACAAACCTGAGTAATCGTGCCCCCAGCAATGCGGCCAACAGCTCCAGTCTAGGCAATGTCACTCTTTTGAGGGGTGCTACCTTTACCTTGGAAGTCACAAATCTTGTGCAGGTATTGCTCCCTTCCTCTATGTTGGTCAAGTAAATGCATGTTCCATATGCCTTCTCACTAGCATCAACAAATACCTTCAGCTCTACCCCTTTCATCTCTTGCCAGCCAAAACCTGTCAGACGTCTAGGAATTTTCCAGTTACTGATCTCCTCTAATCCTTCAATCCAACTGTTGACTTCATCTTGAAAGTGAGGAGGTAAAAGGTCATCCCATTCAAGGCCAGCCTTCCATACTTCTTGGAATAAAATTTTAAGTGACACAGTGAAGGGAGTAATTAAACCCAATGGGTCAAATTGTCTAGCCACCAGACCAAGCAATGATCTCTTAGAAAATATCTCACCTGTCTGATGTCTATTTTCAAAGCAGAAACAATCACATGTGGAGTTCCAAGTCAAGCCCAACACCTTTTGTGAGGGACTCCCATCATAGTTATCAAAGGACCTATTCAATTCTTCTCTTACCTTTGGACTGTTTGAAGTCCACTTGGTAAGTGGGTAGCCTCCCTGTGCCAAAATCTCAGTAGACTTGGCCATCATGTGGGATAGTTCTTCCTCAGCATCAGAACCAGTTAGCCAATCGTCCACATACAAATTGGTCTCTAACTCTCTGACAGTGTGATCCTTTTCGAACTTTGTCAAGTGCAATTTGATAACTGCATTCAACATGAAAGGGCTGCCAGAGTTCCCAAACGTTACCCTCGTGAACCTCATGTGTCTTACCTGATTTTTTATGTCGAACAGAGGGAACCTGTGTACATCACGGTCGGCCTCTTCCAACTCAATTTGTAAGAATGCCTTCTCAATGTCTGCTGATAGGCCATACCTCCATCTCCTGAATCGCAGGAGAGTTTGCCCAATGTCAGGTGTCATCTTGGGCCCAGTTTCCAAACAGTCATTCAGAGATAAACCATTCTTACCTTTGGTGCTGGCATCGAAAACTGGACGAATCTTCGTAGTTGTACTTGTATCTCTGACTACTGGGCGGTGTGGGAGATAAAATATGGGATTCTGAGAGTTATCGGAAGAGGGGACTTCCTCAATTATACCCCTATTCTCCAACTCAACAAAGACCTCTTGATAGTTGACCTTTAACTCAGGGTCTGAGGACAACCTCCTTTCAAGCGCATTCAACCTCTTAAAAGCTGAACCCTCATTGTTGACCAGCTGCTGCTTCAGCTTATCATCCTTCCAAGGAATCCCTACTTTGTATCTTTCCCCTGTAAAGCTAACCCCCTGACTGAAACTTTCCAGAACCTGAGATTGGGTTTCCTGCTTCTCCACTCCCTGAATGCCCAATGAATCTAGCTCCCAAAATCTTCTGATGGTAGCCTCAGAAGGCTGACAGGAACCACAAAAGAGAGATGTTTGAACCCCAGTTACATTCCTCCCTGCCTCGGGCAATAAATAGCTCCCAGACAACATCCACCCCAAACAAGTGCGCTGAGCCACCAAGCCCTTTCTAACCACTCTTTCTAGGCCCATGAAATCATTGTAGTAATCAAGACCTATGAGGATTTCCACTTTCACAACACTTTCATGCAAAAAATCCTCCTTCACAGGGGTGTTCTTAATTTGTTCCATAATCTCCTCAGGTACAGGAGCTCTATACAAAGGACGAGCGATGGTGTTGAGGGAGAAAAGTGTCATTTTAATCCCTCCAAGCTGGAGGTTGTAGATCTGGTGGTCTTGCTCCACGAAGTTACCACCAAATGAGGAAACAGCGCCCTTTGTCTCCCCCATGTTCTTGAGGCCCAAGTTCTTGGCAGTGTCTTCCCTGATATAGGAGAAATCGCTCCCTGAATCAAAGAATACTGTGACTTCTTTACCGCTGATGTTCGTGCGCACTACCTGCATCAAGGTGGCCCTTCCCGAAGCAGACGATTGGGAAATAATAGGCATTACTGGTAGGCTCTTGTGACGACAGGCCCCTGGCGTTAGTGATGACGGAATCACCTGGTGCTTGGCGAGGACCATTGTCGACATTGCGCTCGGTTGTAGAGGCGTTGATGCTGGAACCATCATGTTTGTGGAGAACACTGTGGTGAGACCCCTTGCAGTGAAAGCATCTCCTTTGGCACTGTGATGCCTTGTGCTTCTTTGAGAGGCATTTGAAGCAAAGACCCATAGATTTTACTTTCGCCCGGCGTAGTTCATGAGTAAGGTTGCGTATAGTTGAACACTTGTCACTGTAGTGATCTTGCTCACAGAAGGCACACTTCTTGGTGAATGTACCCTTTTCCGCTGAAACCAACGCGGCACCCGTTGGTCTGTGTCTTTGTTGTTGTGGACCATGTCTGCCCTCTGAGGTAGTTGAACAGCTGAGCTGTGTAGATCTCTCTCGCCTTTGGATCTCTTCGAACAGAAAGGATAGGAGATACTCCACGTCCCCTTCTCTCCCCTCTCCAGTCCTGGCCCACTCCAGCCTCACTGCGGGTGGGAGTCTATGTAGTATCATAGGCGTGAGGACCAGTCCATAGTTATCACCAGTGACCCCCAGATTTTTCGAAGACCTAACATGGATCTGCACTTGATCATAGATCTGCCACAATGAGTCCTTTGAGGAAATGTTCAAAAGGTGTTGAATGTGTGTTACTATCACCTTTTCTTTCTGTCCAAATCGACGCATCATGATTTCTTTGGCTGTCTCATAATTCGCATCTGTAAGTGCTAATCCCAGAAGACAGGCCCTAGCCTCACCTTTAAGCAAAGATTGTAAATAAGAAAATTTATTGACGTTGCAGAGGTCTGTTCTGTTATCTATCAGTGCCACGAACTTATCCCAAAAGCTCTGAAAGTCTATACTTTCTCCATTAAAAGATGGCAACTGCAACTTTGGGAGGTGTACTTGTCCTGGTGTAGATCTAGATATAATGTCATTACTAGTACTGACATCACCAGTACTGGTTTCATCAACACTTCCTGCTTCTACAGATGCACTTACTACTTTCAAGGCCTTCAATGACTACTTTAGCCTAACCAAAACATCCGCCTGTTCACACCTATAGTCACACGATGTCTTGATTTCATTTGTGAGTTCTTCGTCTTCTAGCGTCAGCTCATACGCTGCTTGTTTGTCATCGTATCTCTTTAACTTACTTTCAAAATCCTCAATGTTAAATTGATACTTTTCAATGGACGCTTCGCTTCGCCTGTTTCCAAGAGTTTACTAATGCTGGTGGAGGCTCTTGTCAGGTAGGCTTTAGCCTGAGTTCTTGCCTTCTTCGTGTCCGTCATAGTAACACTGTTCTAGTAGAAACTAGTTACAGTTAGCCTAGGGGGCTAGGCCTAACTGAACATTTACAACTGGAATATTCGGTCTCTAGACCTAGAGAAATCTATCTATTCAGATCCTGAAGGCTTCTTAATTTCTTAATCTGCACTTTGATTTAAAGTTCTTCAGTTCTTGGCTTTGGTGTTCCCGGGTTTCGGCACCATGTTGTGACTCACGATTAGACTGAATTTCAACTTAAGACTGACTGACACTGTCACTCTACAAAACCAAAGGAAAAACCAATTCCAAGACATTCATTCAAGAGTTCTTGCCGGCACGTTGGCGTTTATTATCATGTGCAGATCTTCAGCTCAGGTTTATACAAATACAAAATAGCCAGCTCGTCGGCTTCAGATGAATACAAACAGTCAAAAACCTCATTATTTTAGGCCTTTCCCTCAAGCACAGCACGTTGGCTACAGGCCATTTTTTAAATTTTTTTTTAGATTAATCTCCCTTGTATTATTATTTCCAGTATGCCAGTTGGCATTTTCATTTTACAAAGCCAAATTCTTAACAGCTCCCTTTTTTACTGGAACTGCTATGCCTGGGTATATTCATACAATGGAAACACCAAATTTTTCATCATTTACCATGACTGTATTTCATGCTTGATGACAAACCTTCAAATGAATGTCAAGCCATTTTTATGATATTGTTGTTTTTTTGCAATTTGGGGGTGGGTTGTTGTTGTTTAAATTTGTTTATCAAACACTACAGAAACTACATCACATTTTATTTTGAAAGTAGCTCACTGATCCTTGGTCATCTCTTATCTTCTAGTCACTCTAGTCCACAGTGTCCAGTGGCTGGATATTGTCATTGTTGTGGTCAAACTGTCAAACCTCTAAACTTTCTCAGTTTTATTGTTGTTGTTTTTTTTTTGGCTCCTTCAAACCAGAATGTGGAAATTCATGGAGCAATTCAATATTAGATGACCTTTACATGATAATACATGTAGATTGAGATAGGACAAAGTTTTTTATGCCTATTCCTCATCTCATACACCTGTTCGTATTGTGACATCGCAAACTGCAAGCGATCATGCAAAAACACCATTGACCAGTGGCCAACTGATTTGCAGGGCATGCTTGTCCTACAACCCATCATGCGTAGAACAAGTCTGTGGCTAACTGCCGGTCCACTGACAAGAAATGATGCACAATCCATTTGTCTCTGAACTGCATAACTGTTACTGTAATGTTAGATGATAATGGATGAAGTTGAAGACTTTCTGTACGGTCTCAGAGAGCAGCCATTTTATTGAACATCAAAACATAAAGCTAAACCAAGACTCTCTTGTCTGAAGAGCTACACCAAGAGTAAGATTAGGTAACTCATGAAATCACAAGTGGACAGTATGACAAGGTTATGTCCCTTGTAATAATTGTTACCAACAATTTTATATGGACATTACATTCCTCCCCTCTTAGCCTGAAAAATGTACCTCAGATAAAGACATGCAACTACAAAGGACTTGGTAGGCAAATTGCTGATTTACAAAATAACACTTTGGTACTTGTTACGCACATGTGTCAAACTTGACAAAGGCCGTATAACCAATAACATTGCATTTGGTAACCAAACAAAATAATTCAAACAATTTCATGTATTTCATCACATGAAAAATACAAAAAGAACATAACCACAGTTCATCAGCATTACAAATCTAGCTTATCTGGTGCTTTTCTTGCTCTAGCAGATCTTCTGACAGTTGGCACCGTTTCATTGGGTGAAACTGATTTACCAGAGTCAGTACACACAATACTGGGTGTGCCAGCAGTATCATTATCAGGATATGAAATGTCATCATTGATTGTTTCTCCTCCCCTTTCATGTTCCTGTGAGCTAGGTTGATTGAGTTTAGACTGAGCATTTGAATCATGAACCTTAGCAGAAGTTTGGTCATTTTCTACTTCAAACTCAGTTTCAGCTTGAGGATTCGAATCAGCTGGATAGTGAGTGTGATCAGATTGATCATAACTAGTCACTCTGATTTGATCTTGGTGTCTTTTGATTACACCATGTGACTTGGTTTGTACCTTGAAAGATACAGGACCTGTTTGCTCAATAATAGTTCCAGGTAACCATTTTTCTTTGCCAGAGTAATTTCTTATGATAACATCATCATTCACAGCAATTTCTCTATCATGTGCAACTTTGTCATGGTATTTCTTTTGTCTTTCTTGTTGACTTTGAACATTGCCATGGACATTTGGATGGAACAAATCAAGATGCGTCTTGATCTTTCTTCCCATTAACAACTCTGAGGGACAGAGTCCAGTTGTTGAGTGAGGGGTAGATCTGTATTTTGTCAAAAATCTACACAATTTTTCTTTGACACCCCCCTGTTGGATTTTGATCAAAGCTGATTTGAAAATTTGGACAGCTCTCTCAGCTAACCCATTTGAAGATGGGTGATAGGGTGACACTGTAATATGGCGTATGCCATTGGCGTACATGAATTTCTGGAATTCAGCACTTGTCCAGATAGGACCATTGTCAGTAACTATGGAATTGGGAAGCCCCATGACTGAAAAAATGTCACGCATCTCTAAGATGGTTTGACTGGCAGTGATGTTTGGCATGATTCTGACATCCAACCATTTTGAGTGAGCGTCTACCAAAACAAAAAACATTTTACCCATGAATGGACCTGCAAAGTCCCAATGGATTCGATCCCAAGGGCACGACGGCCACTCCCAGTTGTGCAATGGTGCTTTAGCTGGATTTTTGGAATGCAGCTGACATTGCTGACATGATTTGGCTGTTTCTTCAATTTTAGCATCAATAGTAGGCCACCATACCCATGCTCTTGCGACAGCCTTCATTTTTGCAACACCAATATGGGAGTCATGCAGCAAGAACAAAACATCATTGTAAATATAAAGATTGGGGAACAATGACCCTTGTGCCCCACAATAGACAATTATGTTCTACACTGATCTCATGTTTTCTAACTTTGAAAGGTCTGAGAAAATCAGGTGTATTGTCAGGCCAACCATTCATGGTGTACTCCTGCACAAGTTTCAAGATCGGATCATTTTGAGTCGCTGTGGCAATTTGTTCAACATTCAAAGGAGTTTTGTCAATGAAATCAAACAAAAAGTTAATGTCTTCTGGAACAAACACATCATGTTCACACTGTTGCTCCGGTAGAGGCAGTCTACTGAGCATGTCAGCATTGTTCTCCGCAGATGGTCGGTGTACCAGATTGTAGTCATAGCCAAACAGCAGAATGGCCCATCTCTGAACTTGAGCAGACGTATGTTCAGGAATGGCCCTCATTTCCCCGAAAAGGCCCAGTAATGGCTTATGGTCAGTTACTAGGGTAAAGTGCTGGCCATACAGATATTTGTGAAACTTCTTCACACCAAATACCAAAGATAGCGCCTCTTTATCCAACTGAGAGTACTTCCTTTCAGCAGCACTGAGAGTGCGGCTGGCAAAGGCGATAGGCCTTTCACAATTTCCATACACGTGAGATAGAACTGCACCCAAGCCATCTGGCGATGCGTCACACGTAAGTATCAGAGGCTTTGAAGGGTTGAAATGAATGAGGAGGCAGTCAGATGTGAGGATCTGCTTTGCGTCGTTGAACGCACGAACCTGTGCAGGGCCCCAATGCCAACGAGCATTCTTGTTGAGCAGAGAGTAGAGTGGGGTAAGACGTTGCGACAGGTTGTCGATGAATCTGGCGTAATAGTTTATCAGCCCTACAAACGATTTCAGGTGGTGAACCGTCTGAGGAGCTGGGGCATCCCTGATTGCCTTCAGTTTTTCTTCCTGGGGCTGCAGACCGCGCTTGTTGAGGCGATACCCCAGGAAATCCACCTCGTCCTGGAGAAATGCACACTTCTCTCGTCTGATGATGAGACCCTTCTCTCGACAGATGTCAAGGGCTGTGGTTAAGGCCTGGAGATGTTCAGCGTCGTTGGCTCCGGTCAGGTACAGGTTGTCGAAATACACACACGTACTGGGAATATCCTGATAGAGGCTGTCCATAACCACCCGTTGAAAAATGCTCGGGCACGAAGAGATGCCAAAGCACAGACGCTGGTATTCGAACAGTCCACGATGGGTGTTGATGGTTGTCAACTTTTTCGAAATTGGGTCTAGTTGCAGCTGTGTGTATGCATGTGCAAAGACAATAGAAGAAAACGTCTCACCACCTGCAAGTTTTGCAGCCAGTTCTTCAATCCTTGGAATTGGATACTTCTCTTCCTGGATAGCCTTGTTTAAGGTGATCTTATAATCCCCACAAATGCGAATTGTTCCATTTGTTTTTCTCACCGGAACGATGGGCGTGGCCCAATCAGCGAACTCAACCTTCTTGATGATTCCAGCGTTTTCGAGTCTAGCTAATTCGTCCTCAATTCCTTCTCTCACTGCAAAAGGAGGCTGACGCGCTTTGCAGTACTTGGGGATAGCATTTGGTTTCAAATGCAGCTTCACTGTTCTGTCGTTCAGAAGTCCAGTCTCACCGAAACAAGAATTGTACTGTTGGAGCAATTGTTCTAGTTGTTCCGAAGGATTCACAGAAAAAATGGAAGTACAATCTAAACGAATGTTATCCAACCAATTCCGTCCCATCAAAGGAGGGCCATTTCCTTTAACGACCAGAAGTGGCAGGCTTTGTCGTTGTCCATTGTGATCAACCTCCACCACACACTCTCCTAGCACACTGACTGATTGCCCAGTGTACGTCTGTAGTACCTTTGAAGATACCTGAAGAGGCACTGACTTGAAAAGTCTGTGGAAGTCCTTCTCCGTCATCACCGAGAGAGCTGCACCGGTGTCTAGTTGAAATGAGACAGGTCTGTCGTTGACGTGTAGATCGATGTTGATTGGAGCGTTTCGGCCAGCATGAAGAGCGAACAGGCTGAAGTTGTCTACGTCTTCAGCAGAAGTTGCAGAATCACTCAAGTGATGTGTCGAATGCTTTCCCTTGAAAGTTGGTTTACCTCGTCTTTGCATAGATGAACGACAAACTTTCGCAATGTGACCCGTCTTTTCGCACTTGCAGCATGTCGCATTTTTGAACTTGCATGCTTGTTGGGCATGCGGTCCACCACAACAATAGAACGGTGTACGCTTGGAAATGGTTTGTGGAGTCGAAGTTGAAGGTTTATTGGCGTTTCTTCTTGAATGTAATGTTAGATGATAATGGATGAAGTTGAAGACTTTCTGTACGGTCTCAGAGAGCAGCCATTTTATTGAACATCAAAACATAGAGCTAAACCAAGACTCTCTTGTCTGAAGAGCTACACCAAGAGTAAGATTAGGTAACTCATGAAATCACAAGTGGACAGTATGACAAGGTTATGTCCCTTGTAATAATTGTTACCAACAATTTTATATGGACATTACAGTTACACCACCTACACTCCAGCCTCAAGGCACACACAATAAGAAATGTAGTTCCCCTAACATTCAGTGTTGAAAACAACTCCCTGCTGTCAATCAAACTGCAGTATAACAGTTTTTTCCTTCTCCTGTAAAACTTTGAATCGGGGAGATGGGCAGTTTGGCCAGGACACTGACAGTCTGACACTTCTTTCACTCTGGGGAATCTTTCCTTCTTTCCCTTGTCTTTATCTTTTGGTTTATCTGACTTGATTTTTGCTCCCAACTGTTTGTAAATGTTCACTGTCAGCTGTGCAGGAAATTGTGACAATTGTGCATCATTCCATTCATCCTTCAGGTTCTCGTCAATTGTTTGTCTGTTCTGTTGTTGAAAAGTTGATCCACAAATTCTTCTGTAAGAATTTGGAAACAAAAAGCTTTAATGATATCTGTGAAAATTTATATTTATGACAATTTTATGATTATATTTTATTTGACATTGACCATTATTATATTGTAGAATATTGACTGAGTATCCCAGAGAGTTTGTATTTATAGAGAGATCTCACTTCCGCCAAGTCGCGAAACTAGGTCATGCTGATAACAAGAATTGGAGGAGACTGTCTTCACCAATGACAGTGTGTGCATCTATTAACTGTGGTTTCTTCAGATTTTGGGGTTGATGGAAACTATTTAGAGCTGTTTGTAAACCTCATTCTCCCCTTTGAAATGTGCAAACAGGTATTGTTTACCGCTGCGACCAACTTCCCATTCCGTGCTAACAATGGTTTCACAGAGCTTCCTATGTGTCGCTGTGCAAATTGATCAATAGTGATTTCTCTCTATACATTCAAACTTTCTGATGTATGCATTGTATGCATTGTAAATTCCATGGTATGTGTGAAAACAACACAGTTTTGTCTGCTTTTTTTTTTCTATGTGAAAAACTTCAAATGTTCATAGACCAGAATTTTTCAAGGAGTGCAAGGAAAGTGTATTCAAAAGTTTACTTTGGACATCTGTATTTTGGGAGAAAGGACTACAAGGTTTAACTGACATCGGCACTTGGTGAATTTGTTTAACAAGTAATTTGTGAAGATTGTTAAGAAATCATTTGTGAAGCCAAATTTGATGAAAGTGACCAAGTTTTGGTAGCTAGACTGTGTGTATATTACAGGATTATACAACCCATTGACACATGGGGCCAGGTGTACCTGATTCCAGTTTGATAGAAATGGAAATATTCTGGGTAGGTCCCAGTACCTTGTACATGTAGTTTATCTGTGAACAAATTTTTAACTGCAATTTAAATGCCACATTATCCCTCCATATTTTGTTATGGAAAGATAAGAGGAACCGTCCTTACTGAAGCATTCCTCATAAACAACCTTCTGTCAGCGTGAATGGGGACACGTAGATCCAGTAATCTTACAGTGGTAAACAATTTAGATGACAGACGGGACCATCCCTGTTTATAATTCACTGGTTTCGGGAATTTCCCTGCTCGGCTCGTTCAATCAGCTGCACTGCTACTACCACATAGCAGTCAGGAAGAGAGCGCTGCCTGGATCCATTTGGATCGAGAATCGGACCTCTCTGGGGCTCGAGAGCCGCAGGTGACCATAGGCGAACTCGCAGGCATGGTGCTAGCTAGTCCTACCTGTTGGCAAGTGCCTCATACTGTGTTGTCTACTAGGAGTCTATGTGTTTGTGCAGGTCACAATACCAACAAAGTCTGAAACTATTTCTGTACCAAATTTTCTTCACATTTTAAACATTTGTATGACATACTTAAAGATTCTTTGTTTTGATTTTGTGACATTCAGAATTGTTACAGAACATTTGAAGATTGGACATTTTTGATTGTCATTACCACGATAATTGTCTATTTGTCCTTTAAGACAAGCTAGTACCTGCATGGCCATCAGTATTTTCTTGTTACTTTATAAATGGTCAGTCTATATTTTTAATTGTTGCCAATTGACAATTCATTCTTAACCAGTGCAATTATATAATAACGTTAGTCAAAATATGAAAAATCTAATAGTAGAACTGCGATGACTTTCCCCAATTTTATATTCATGTAGTATTTAGCATCCAGTTTGTGATGTTACAAAATGATTGTCATCAAACTGAAATGATATGAGTACGAAGTGTGTCCAAGCATGACTGTTTGTTTCATCCACAAAATGATATGGCATTAAAAAAAAAACAACGGAGAATTCTACAAAATATTTTTTGTACTTCTCTTTTACGTGAAAATGTCGTTTGTTTGTTTTTTTCACTAGAGACACAGTAGACATAGACGACATTTTTCATTTGGCAATTTGCTGAATCTACATTAGAACTTTAGTTTGTATACACAAGTATTGTTGTATATATGGAACTTGAGACTTTTGCCTATCATGACATAATGTCTTTTCTGGTAATGCCGTGTTTGACAGAATTGAATTACTAATTACATTACAGATATTATTACCCGAATGATATCTGTGATTTGTGCCTGTCATAACTTAATGTATTTTCTGGTAATGCCGTGTTTGACAGAATTGAATTACTTTACATTACAAATGTTATTACCTGAATGATATCTGTGATTTGTGTAATGTATAGGCACGAAAAACATGCTTTTAACAGTATTAGGAAATTATAGATTCCAGAGAGTTTGTCAGACCAGAAAGTTGCCACAGTGGGAGCACAGAGAAACAGTTCAACACAAAACATGTGACGACAAGGATGTGGGTGATAAGTAAGAATCTGGGTACCCATATTAGTCAGCCAGATGTGGGTGGTCAGATATAAAAAATCTGGAATCTTCTTCTTCTTCTTCTTCTATAGTTGGTCCGTCTAGAAGACGACTCCCCAACTGCACTACTATATATGCGACTCAACGTCGCTCCTCTGAGGCTAAAAGCAGGGTAAAACCTTACATAGATGTTAAGACCATTTAAAAATATATTAGTTGTATAAAGTCTTTTGTATATATAACTCTGGTATAAATATCTCTTGGTTTCCAGATTGTGCACAGAAATACAACCCGCACTTTAGTTACAATGGTAGCTGCAACGGATAATAATGTTCTTAAATTCATTGTCGAAAGTCGTTGCAGACGATAGTGTTTGGACTTCTGCCGGGAGGTTGTTCCACATCCTGATGACATTAGGGTAAAAAGAATAAAGATGGCTGTTAACCCGTGAGCTTGGGATGTTATATTTTATATTATTCCTTCTGTTGCCTCTGGTATTAATGGTGAGGTGGTTCAGTGGGATATGGATATTTCCTTCCCTGCCTTTATAAAATATTTTTACTTTGTTTTTTGCTCTCCTCTCTTCTAATGGTGTCCACTCGAGGTCTCTCATCATTTTATTTACACTACTACTTCTAGTATAGTCATTTGTCACAAAGCGGGCAGCTCTCCTCTGGACCCTTTCCAGTTGGTCTATGTTTATTCGACAGTGGGGGTCCCAGACACTGCAGCCATACTCTAGGGAGGGCCTCACAAAGGTGTTATAGCATTTTTCTTTTACTTTCCTATCGCAGTTAGAGATGTTCCTTTTTAGAAATGCTAGTATACCGTTTGCTTTGTTACATGTGTTATTAATGTGTTGGTTCCATGTAAGTTTTCTGTCCAATGTAACTCCCAAATATTTAGCCTCATGTGTTTCGCTGAATCCTGGGAAAGTGTAACAGTTGAAGTGACTTACAGCACGTTATAAATGGGAACAGTTAGGTGATATGAACTGCTTCCCTAAAAAAAAAAACGAAACTGTTACAATTGTTGTTAATAATAAACAGGGGATCTGTCGAACACTGAATACTAAAGTATAATAACATACAATGAAAAGAGTGATTTCTCACAACACTACTTATGCCTAGCAGGGAAGGTACCGTATATGAATCTAAGGACATGACGAACAACTAGATCTTGTACACACACACACACACCCGCTCGCATGGCTCTTATGTTTATACAAATTCTTACAGAAAATTCCTGAATCGACCTGACTACCGAGCCGACCTGAGACCAATCTAGTGAGCTCAACAGACCTACAAAACATCCAATCACACAACAACACGTCATCGGGTGACAGTGACACCATCTCAAAGCCAACCTTGCGTAAATAACTCTTTCGGGAACATTGTGGAATGTACTGTAACTATCACCACAGGTCAGACCTAGGTCAACACACTGCCAAGCATCAACAACAACAAAAAAACTCCTTACGGAAAGGGGTGAGGACGGGTCGCCAAGTGTGGGCGGCGCGAGCAATAAAGGTGGGGGGGGGGGGGGGAGGTTTAGACAAGATGGGCCGAGGTCAGGTTGATTTCTGGGTACTTTGATCTGAAACAAAATGATGAGATGATATTGCATGACGGAGGGAAGTTACAGTAAACTTCAACGTGCCTTTGCTGATGACTCATGTTGATGCCTTCTCCCTGATCAGACGTTTGGGAGTTGTACAGTAAATGTTTAGATAGTCTCTGTTGTCCCATCATGCAAATATGTTATTGTTACATGGAAAAATCTCAGTGGTCAATTCTTGACTCAGGTGTAAGTCATGTAGAGTGATTGGCCAACTAACACCAGTTGAATGTATTTCCCATGGGCCCATCTTACTTGAACTAGTTGAACAAACATCAAACTTACTCATTGTGGCTGTTGATTCATTGTGGTCAAAGCTGCATCACTTCCCTCAGTAGCCGGTGGTGTACAGGTGAGATAAGAGTACTATGCAGGGAAAGGCCGTCTTTTTTTGTAACTTCATCAACTTTGTGACATTGGCATTAAAAACCAGTTGCTGTGATGACACTACAATGTAGCTTGCAATGATATCCGTACATGTACAGTTGGTCTGGCTAGGGATAAAAGGAACGATTTCTTAGTGCAAATTATTTGTACACTGTACATCTTTTTATATTAGTATAAATGCATACATTTGATTGAAATAGATTGAAAACTGGCAAAAGATAGAGAACTGTTGGGTGCCAATTCCTTGAAATAAAGTATAATAATTATTTCTGAACATTTTAAATTGAATTTCAATAACATTTACATGGGAAAATAAAAGTGAGCTGGAGTGAATTGTGTAATTGATTTTTTTTTTTTTACTTTGTACCACAGAGAATGTTTATTAAAATTAACGTGTGAATAATTCTTATCTTGAACCAATTGATTTGATTGGATGTGATGCTGTCTAATATTATACTGTGCTGTAACTTTTACTGATATGTACATGTATATATTTAGTTATATATTTGCTGTGGATTTATAATGGTTTCTAGTTTAAGTCTTTGCCAGACAGGATTAAAATTGTTGTTGACAGCTGGGTACGCATGATATAAACTGTTATAAGCTGACCTAGACCTCTACTGTACTAAATTTTATTTTCATTTTGACCTTAGTTTGTTATGATGCCACATTGCAATGAGTCTAAGTTACATGACTGAGAAAAAGGAACTGAATTTTTACTCATCCTGCCATGACTGTAACTGCCAAGGTCAGCAGTTGTGTTTTTATCCTGACAGTTCTGATTACTAGATCAGATGTGAGTACAAACATTTCATGTCAAATATCAGTCACAAGACAGTAGGTCACAACATCTGTGTGACGCCCAGAAATATCAGACACAGGACAGTTGGACATAGAAGGACACAATAGCTTTTTGACGTCCAGAAAAAACAAAGTAAAGCAAATAATCTGTGACTATGGAGTAGACAGAATAATTGACAAAATTCTGATGGGCGGGTAGATGATTAAGGACTCGGGTATTGGGGGTGGGAAGGATGGTTGAAACTGGGGAATGTTGGACGTTTGGAGAATCAGTGGAGAACTGACGAGAGCTAGAGAGGTTATGGTGAAATGCCTGCAGAAAGTAGATACATGTACTATTGTATCAGAAATGACACCCCCGTACTTGGTTGTCCTCTTTCATTGAATCTGCATTAATCAATTCTCCATCAAAACCAGTACATGGGTAAAATTTTATAAACTTGTAATGTATTTTGTATTGTTAGACATTTATTATATACATGTAGGCCTACTGGCAGTGTCGAACGGCAGCATAGCTGTCACTTAAATACAACATTCTCACATACTCAAAATGATTATACAGAGTCACAGTTTAAACTGAGAAAGTTCAGATTACAATTCTGATAGATATTCCTATTGTTCCATCTTGAGTGAATGAAGATAGTTAGTAGTACTAATACATGTACATGACAAAGTTAAAGATTGTGGAGTGCCGTACAGAAAGTTTTTTGGTTTTGTCATGTTGGAAGTCACTAAATTACATGACACGCTAATAACGAGACCTTTGCCAATAGCGAGAACATTTTAAATCCCCGTTTTTTCTACTACATGAGCTATATAATAAAATACATGTACATGTACTCGAATAACATCAATCGATAAGTAAAGCACCTGCTTTAGCGAGAGAATTAAGTTTGAGAGCGTACGGCAAATGGTGGGGGCGACCATGGAACAACATTTTCACAGTCAGTCCAGTCAGACAATAACAACATACATCGTTCTTTGTTACTACATGCCTGCCATGCAAGTTGTGGCCCCATCTGGCCATCTCTTGCTTAGGCGTCGTAATAAGTATGTTTTCTCTCCCTACTGACCACGTGCTGTGACAGCACACTACATGCAGCCAGCTCAAAGTGATGACTCATCACTCATTGAGGCACACTGTGGGGCCAGCCATGAAGGCTACAACCGTGCAGCTTCGACAGACACGTGCACTCTCTGATCACTACCTGTGATGTGCGATGATTATTACATGTAGCACGGTCTTTGATCGTAATTCATCGCCGCGTGACGTATGCTCTTTGTCTACACCGGGCTTCGTGACCACATGCCTACACTCCCTGTGTCACAAACACGTGGTCAGTCTGTTCCCAAACTTTGAATGATACAGCCGGGGAAACCAACGGAAACAAACCTACTCGTCTGCCTCTAACTTTGTCTCTCTCTCTCTCGTAACTTGATGGAAACATGGCTGCCGTCAGCACATAAAGACAAACAAAAAAAAAGTACCGAGATCAAGGCCGATATCTGCCGTCAGTTTGATATTATAACAATCATGATATTATACATGACTGTATGTACGTTGATGTACCAGGAATGCCAACAAGGGAGCGAGATAACCATGAAAACACCCCACTACTTTTCATGATTACCTCCCTTGTTAGCATGTCCTGCACATACTGGGGTATTTTAACCCCTTGCCTTGTCTTTTGTACACTTTCCTGGAATAGCGAGACCTTTTGTTATGACGAGACATTTTTGGTGGAACATGACCTGTGATTATAACCAACTTCCACTGCATGTTGGTCCTGGGTCAGTCAGGGCTAGGAAAACACAGATTCTATCCACATCCACATCTCTGGACTCGTGACATTTCTAATGTAAAAAAATATTCAGCATTTATTTGCACTTTTGTTGTTGTTGTTGTTATTTTGACAAGATTTGATTCAAGTTTTACATTAGTGAAAATTTTAACAGACGTAAACATTAGGAATCAGATACTGTACATGCACATTTCCAATTTACTGTCAACTGCTAAAATGTTCTGTGATAATTGTTTTTTTCTTCTAATTGTGAAATCATTTGACTGGAAATACTTTATTATTTTATGTCCCAAATGTCATCATTTTACATTATAACCAAAGCCGGTGCTGGAGTTCGCCCTGATTTATATGCTGTTGTCAAGTAGTTTATACACGTGTGTGATGACATAAATGCCTGGTTTTCCAAGTCTGTAACATTTATTTTAATTGCAAAGTTATACAAAAATTCATAAAATATTGTTGATGCCAGTAATAGTTCGAGAAATGTGTGAGTTTTTTTCACGTTGACTTGTATATTGTATTAATTTTTTATATGAGCAATATTGTTTCATTAAAATATGCTGAATAAATACTGTTTTGCGTGATACTGCTTTTTCAGTCTTGACATTTTTCTGATGCTTTAACAATCTGAGCAGATTTGATTGGTCAGTTGGTAGAAGCTGTCAGTGTCATGTATTTGATTTGATTCGTAGCCATCATAGAGATGGAGCCAGTTTCATGTGGATAGTTGTGTGTGTGTGGATGCTTGTTTGTGTGTGTAGTTTTGGGTGGGAGATAATTCTTTTTAGCACTTTTTATGATAGGGTTTGACCAAATCCAGTGGAACCTGCTGAAGTCGGAATGTAGGGGACGTATAACTAGTACAGTATGTGAACGAGATGCTCGGTTATGTACACTAGTCTAAAAGTTCAGCTAAAACTGTGGGTGCTGATCAACCATTTGTATCGGGTACATAAATACAGTGTATATGATAGGATTTGACCAAATATGTTTAAAAATTATATACATATAAATGTAATATATATGTACAGTGTATATTTATATGTAGTTATTTTTAATTTGGGTGACCTTATATAGGCTACACAGCCTTAATAATCAAACTATATAAGGTCACTCAATATAAAAGGGAGTGTTTATTGGGACTACATGTAGCATTTATAGCCAAACCCCATCCCTGAAACATTATTTGGGCTACCTGTTTCTCGCTACGCTACTATTGATATAATATTATTAATAAGGGGACAATGTCATGATTCGGATATTGTTAAAACTCACGCAGAGAGTGAGTTGTTGTTGTTTACCAGGGCCATGAGAAATTGGCTGGTGGCCTTGAACGGTCCTCGCCAAATTATAGTTGGTGAGTAAATAAATGTAGAGTTAAACTGCTAGAGTCACGCTTGTCGGCTTTAATGTTCGTGATTAATAAGTAATGGAGTAGGGGTGAAACAAGGTGGGGACAGTTGACATTGTTAAGTATGACTAGACAAGTTTTGCACGTTAACTGGCTGGTAGAATAGTGCAGACGTATTACTACAGTTAAAATGGTGGGAGGTTTCGACCTATGAGATAGCTGAACTAATTGGGCCAGCGGACTAGCACGCTGGGTAGTTGGTTAGTATATAACATCGTGTAACGTTCAGATTTAGTGAATACAGACGAGAGAAGCATCGTTTCGTGAAGTATCTCCGGTTGGCCAGTACCTGAACTGTGTGGTCTGAAGACTAAGAAGTCCTTGCTAACGGACTGACTGAGCTCTAGAAAGAAAGGTCTGAGTGGGCTGACCTTTGAAAGCCCACGCTGCGCTATTTTGATGTTCGCGCCTCTCAGTAGGCGTGAGCAATGGTAATATATCTTAATTATTCAAGTATAATAGAGATCGGAGATAGAGAGAGAACTACAGCCTCATAGGAAGACTAAGGAAACCCCAGCTGGCACTCGACCACGAGTGTCCTGTATGATAGATCTATTGCCATAGTATGATTGGAATAATATAGCACATTGTTGATGAATTGAATAGTGATTGTGCATAAAATATAGTCTTTTGGCAACTGCTTAAATTACCTACAAGCCGAAGAGTGCTTCTGTAGGCTTTGAACGTACTGGGCTCTCCTAACATTTAAGCCCATATGATTTATGGAGAGTTTGCCTGGCGACTGGCCAGTGGCGACTCAACTGTCACTTTAAATTGATATCCAGTTTCGTATAATATACCTATTTACTATTGATTGCAGTACCTCCATAGTTACATGAATATCATTGGTTAAGTTATTAATTAGAGTTTTTGGTTTGAATATATACCTCTATTGTCTTTTGTTTTGTTATTAATATTTATGTAAACTATGGCCTGACCGGCCTGACATATATACGCTCTAGTTATTTAGTACTTTTCTTGTGTGGTTGTGTCCGAGTGTGAGTTAGCTGCCTCTCGTGCAGTCGTAACATCCCCAAGACCCTAACTCTGCTCGTGACATCTGGAGGGGACCCCACTGACATCTGAAGAGGACCCGTCACCTTCTGACATCTAGAGAACACTACTATCATCGGAAGAGGACCCCGTCAACAGCTGCAGGTCTACCACTCTAAGACTCCACTGTTATTTATGTAATTTTTGTAGTTTATAGTTTTGTATACTGCTGATTTTTTTGTTTTTGTTTCTCCCCCACATGTCTGGCATGTCCTCTCGTCATTGATCCTGGGACCACTACGAGGGACTGACAGCTAGCATCAGGAAAAGACAAGACCAGCGCTGTGGACCAAAGGAAAGAGCCAGTCCATTTTGCCCAGTTAAGTGAACCATCTGTATTTGTCTTCGTTTGAGGGGTTCGTCGTTCCAGCTCCCCTACTTTTGACAGGCATTATTTTTTTCTTTTGTGTTAGATTAGATAGGCGGGTGGTTGGAAGGGATCGAGACTCAGCATACCTCTTTTTGCCAGACTAGCAGATCTAGATGGCGTTTAAAACGGATAGGAGATTTGCTTTGCCTTGAATAGTTCTGTAGGGACCTGTTATTCGTATAGATTGTTAGCGTTCTATCTTCCTGGTACTTTTAGGAAGACGTCTCTTTTGTGCTTTTCTTACCTTTCTGTACATAGTTTCAGGTTAGTCAGGTCTGTTGTCGTTCGTGCTTTCTGTTAGTCTAGCGTCTTATTGTAATTTATCGTTCGTTCTGTTACTCTTGCGTCTTGTTTGTAATGTATTACCTTTTTATATATTCGTTATATAGTATTTATCTTTCTTGGTTACACTTATTTTTTATATATTTTTTTTTTGATTACATACTTCCATTGATTCACGTGTTTTGACACGTTGAGCGGTTTTTAGAGGTAACTTGGCTTGGTGAGAGGGAAAAGTTTTTAAGAATTAACCCTCCTGTGCTGTAGAGTGACAACACTGTTTAAGTGACAACTATTATTGAATTGTTGGAATCCGTGCAGTGAGTACACTGCCAGTTCTTGCTAATTATTAATTTATACCGATCTCGTCTTTAAATTGACGGGCTCCCGAGAGGACAGTATTAGACTGTTCAGAGAGGTGACCTTTTTTTTGTATAGTGATGAATAGTGAGTATTGGTTTTATTGTCGGCTGGTGCCGCCGCCCGAAGGAGCAATAAATTGTCTCAGGGGAAGAGTCTGTATCAGTGTCGAGGTGATATCAATATAAGAGCTATGTGAATTATATATATTGAGGATACTTTTTTTTAGTCGTCTGCGTATGACGTCGACCCGAGGAGAGCAATAATGAGATTGCCTCGTGGAATGGGTGATATTGGTATTTTTCGATTATTTGAGAGATGTTTGGCAGTGGTAACGTAGTACACTGCGTATTCGTGTTTTGAGAGATATTTTGCAGTGGTAACAGAGGACACTGCGTGGTCGCGTTTTGAGATATTTTGCAGTGGTAACAGAGGACACTGCGTGTTCGCGTTTTGAGATATTTTGCAGTGGTAACAGAGGACACTGCGTGTTCGTGTTTTGAGATATTTTGCAGTGGTAACAGAGGACACTGCGTGGTCGCGTTTTAAGAAGTTTTGGAGAAGGGTGGAGTTGTTTTTTATACAACCGATTATGACTATGGTTTTCCGCGTTTCGTGGACCATCTAACGTAATACCGATTATGATTGTGACTATCCATGTGGCCAGTGGATGAGTTACCTAAGAACATACCCGATATGGATATTGAATTGAACCGATTATGACTATATTACCGAGATGACTGTGACACTTGACGTGTGCATGGCTTGCGTACGGAAACGGCGCATTAAATTAACTGCTATCGCCTCGTGGCATCTCATCTATACCAGATTGGATGTTGGAAAGATTTAATTGTAATGTTATTTGAGATCTAGATTAGTGTTAAATGCGAGAAGCGCTAGGTAATTCTTAAATCAAGAGAAGCGCTACATGAAATTTGAACGAGAACATCAGATTAATTTATCTTAAGGACGCTTCTGTTAGTGTTAATTAAGCTTAACTATGCCGAAATTTCTAGTTGTGATAGACCAGAATTTTTGTTCTCCTATTTAGGTCTGTCATATGTACTGGGGTTGGATAGGATTAGCACCTCATTCAGAGACCGAGGGATGGTATCACATATTGTTCACCCATTGTGAACACTTTTCACCTACCCCTGTGCTTTCCTTTGTTCCAACAGCTATTTTACTGACGTCGACCCGTATTTTGGCCACACCAGACGTTGTTGCCCAGGGTCGAGGACGAGAGGTCATGGCAGACCAGGAGTCCAGATCCACTAATGCCATCGATGCTACTATAGTCATCTTTTCTTGAGTATTATTCATTGTATGTATGCATTCCTGATGACATTCGCACAGGATCAGTGTTGTACTCTAAAATTTTAGAGTTATGATTGTTAATGTCTACCTATTTAGAGGTAAGATTTAATCCTCAGAGAGATATATACTTTTGGACGGAGCCTTAAGATTTTCATGAAGTTTTGTCCATCAATGATACCCGTCCTGTAGGTTTTTTTCAACTTTAGTACTAGTCTTAGTTATTACCTAGTATTCTTAGTTAAGTTAACCTTTCGAGCAATTTCTCGACTCATGCCTTCCCTTTACGATAATAATTTATATCGTTAAAATTGCAAATTTTAACTGGGGTGGGGGATATGTCATGATTCGGATATTGTTAAAACTCACGCAGAGAGTGAGTTGTTGTTGTTTACCAGGGCCATGAGAAATTGGCTGGTGGCCTTGAACGGTCCTCGCCAAATTATAGTTGGTGAGTAAATAAATGTAGAGTTAAACTGCTAGAGTCACGCTTGTCGGCTTTAATGTTCGTGATTAATAAGTAATGGAGTAGGGGTGAAACAAGGTGGGGACAGTTGACATTGTTAAGTATGACTAGACAAGTTTTGCACGTTAACTGGCTGGTAGAATAGTGCAGACGTATTACTACAGTTAAAATGGTGGGAGGTTTCGACCTATGAGATAGCTGAACTAATTGGGCCAGCGGACTAGCACGCTGGGTAGTTGGTTAGTATATAACATCGTGTAACGTTCAGATTTAGTGAATACAGACGAGAGAAGCATCGTTTCGTGAAGTATCTCCGGTTGGCCAGTACCTGAACTGTGTGGTCTGAAGACTAAGAAGTCCTTGCTAACGGACTGACTGAGCTCTAGAAAGAAAGGTCTGAGTGGGCTGACCTTTGAAAGCCCACGCTGCGCTATTTTGATGTTCGCGCCTCTCAGTAGGCGTGAGCAATGGTAATATATCTTAATTATTCAAGTATAATAGAGATCGGAGATAGAGAGAGAACTACAGCCTCATAGGAAGACTAAGGAAACCCCAGCTGGCACTCGACCACGAGTGTCCTGTATGATAGATCTATTGCCATAGTATGATTGGAATAATATAGCACATTGTTGATGAATTGAATAGTGATTGTGCATAAAATATAGTCTTTTGGCAACTGCTTAAATTACCTACAAGCCGAAGAGTGCTTCTGTAGGCTTTGAACGTACTGGGCTCTCCTAACATTTAAGCGCATATGATTTATGGAGAGTTTGCCTGGCGACTGGCCAGTGGCGACTCAACTGTCACTTTAAATTGATATCCAGTTTCGTATAATATACCTATTTACTATTGATTGCAGTACCTCCATAGTTACATGAATATCATTGGTTAAGTTATTAATTAGAGTTTTTGGTTTGAATATATACCTCTATTGTCTTTTGTTTTGTTATTAATATTTATGTAAACTATGGCCTGACCGGCCTGACATATATACGCTCTAGTTATTTAGTACTTTTCTTGTGTGGTTGTGTCCGAGTGTGAGTTAGCTGCCTCTCGTGCAGTCGTAACATCCCCAAGACCCTAACTCTGCTCGTGACAGACAATGTGGTCTAGAGGCAAGGTGCTCGCCTCTCATGCCAAGGGTCCCGGGTTCAAAACCTGGGCTGTGCAGGCAT
The DNA here is from genome assembly GCA_963931925.1 of Onchidella celtica. Lineage (NCBI taxonomy): Eukaryota > Metazoa > Mollusca > Gastropoda > Systellommatophora > Onchidiidae > Onchidella > Onchidella celtica. The sequence goes on from OZ007580.1 coordinate 409,167, forward strand.
GTTGGAAATTAGGATTTTTCTCATATTTTCGTGTCCCTGATCCTATTATGGGGTAGGATCGAGTACCTAGTCTTCTCGGATACGGACGAAAAATTTGGAGGGCCCATGTGCACGTTGCGCACGTTAAAGAAACCTTGGCAGTTGGAAATCGTAAAGAGCAGGCCGTACAGGCCGCTGCCCGGGCAAAATTGAACTAAAGATTAAAATTTTAGCCATATCACCTCCTCCCTCCATATCTCCAACTAAACAAAAATGTATATAATTCATTATTAATTATTAAAAATAGAGAGAACCAGTCTACACGGAGGAATGCAGCACCTCCTGCAACACTGCTGATTCCACGCGTATCGACCATGCCGTTCCAATGGATCAAATCAACACTGTCGAGAGGGGGAAAGTGCACCATGGGCTAGGCACTTTCTCCAGACCCACAGCCCAGGCATGCAGGACAAAAACTATTTAGCTGCTGACCGTCTGCCAAGACGAAAAGGGCCAATTATTATTATTATTATTAATAAACACTCCCTTTTACTTTTATTTTTTTAGTGAGCTGGAGGTGACCGGTGCTGCTTAAGATAAAACAGTTTAGAGACATTATTTTCTGTGGGTGTTATCTGCATGTTGGATCTACTTGAACGTTTGTGTACGTGTTTATGTTTGTTTATTTGTTTCAGGCTTGGTTATTTGTTAGTTTTGGGGATGCAGTTTGATTGCATGCAACGCCCCCCCCTCCCCCTCCATGCATTAATGCAACATGCACCCAGTCAGCAATACAGTAATAGCAATGGTAAAGTGAAACAAACAATTGATTGGAATGATCTGGTGTTGTGGTTAGAGTAGGGCGGCCAACTGTCAAACCCTACTCTTTTGGTTTAAAGCATGAAACTTTGCATGTGAGTACAGCTGTACTTTGAACCTCTCTGTGTGAGTTTAGTGACACAAATTTGACCACAGAGCCAGGTTCATAGAGCCTGGCCCTTGTTTTGATAAGTTACATCACCAAGACTTGTGGAAGACAAGAATACATGCACCGGTATGTCTTTGTATGCGGACTAGACAAAAGAGTTCAATGACCGTCACACACAATGAAAATAAAAATATCATGAGAAAAAGTTTGGCAAAAAACTTTAAACTGTCAATTTTCCTGTGGTAAAGAAGTGACTTGGAAATAAAGTCAAGCAAACAGCAGCACGTGGCACGGGTGGCATGATGACACATGCTAAAGCAGCTCTGGAGGAGAACAGGTGGCATGGTGACACATGTCAAGATTTAATATGGTGGCCTAAGATTAATATTCCTCTATTCAATAAACCCAATTAGTGTACTGTATTGGCCTAATTTTGACGTCAGGAGAGTAAAAAGATGGAGTGACAGGATAGCGGAGATAAACAGAGTAACTAGGATATCGCTGATATTTTTAATAATAGACGAGAACAAGTCAGCAAGAATATATACTAAGGGAGATGGTGGATACTTAGATAAAAGCCACTAGGGCATTAATAAAAGATTAACACCCCATTTTAGACTATTATATTTTTCTACGTCACTTGACGATTAAATTGACAGCCAATGGATGGCCGGCGTATTAATAGCGCCTTCCTAGAGCTAGGTGTCACAAATCCCAGACTGGGAGATGCGATGGTTATAACAGGACAACAATCACGAACGAACAAGTATAACACTTAACAGAACAACCCATCAGACTCACACATTTATTAAACATAAATATAAAGATAAGGATAACAGTGCAATTACATACATACATTATATTCTTCAAGTTAACTGCCGTCCACGGCCTTCTTCCGTAAGCACACTTCCTCGGGTCCACAACCCGGTAATTACTTCTAAAGACACCTCGGCCTCAGCCTCTCCACTCAGGGTCTTAATGACACACTAGTATTCTTTCACTCCACAGTCTCTCAATAGCGCCTCCCTATGGCAATACACCTTAGCCTCCTATACACTTCACGTGGCCATAACACGTTAATACTTCAATTCACATGAATATCTCATTCGCACAGTAATACATCCATGTCACAGTAGTACATCTTAATAGCACATTCACGATCATATATACATCCCTGTCTGTGGCCAGACTGCCACAACTCATGTGCCTCTACTGTCCTGCACCGACAGCTTCACTCCTGGCCTATGTGCGGCCTTCGGCCCTATGCTGGCCTATCCCCTGTGCTCACCGTAGGCGGCGCTTCGGCCCGACCCCGGCACCTACAAAAATAACATTACATTGGTATAATACCATACCATTTCTAATCACTTCACCCCTCATTACAACTCATGAAGCGTACACACAATAGTTCACATTTCACTCACCAAACATCTTACGGTAACACCTCCACCGTATTACACCCTACTCACTCTCGCTACAAATCCATGAAGCTAACTTCCATCTATCGCTCATGGCGCACATTGCTATATACAGAATCAAGGACTTCCACATTCCTCACATATACTTATTTACATCATGGTCGTAGACGAATATAATACATCAATCATAATTATCAATCATCGTTCCACCTACCAGTCATCACTGGAAAACACTGTCACAATCTCCCGACTGTTCTCACTCACGCCCGTCCCCTGGGACCTTCTAACTTGCAGTGATAGTAGTACAGCGCTCTCGCCTCATGCAGACCCCCCCCCCCCACTCACAACATGCACGCTTTTCATTACCCGTGGGCCGTGGGTTAACTTTACTCTACCCCCTTCCCCCGTAACTACTGATCCCAGCTCACCTGCTCGTGACACTAGGAAAGCAGCTGTTCGTCTGGTGGGGACTTCAGTCCAAGCAGAAAACCCATTTGCGTAGGGCTCGGCGTGATTCCGCCTAAGGGAATTTACTAAAGAGATGCCTAGATGTAGATCTAGTTTGAGAATCTATGGCTATTGATGTTTGCACAATGTGCTGAGCGCTTGTATTGAATTGTTCTCAGCCAACCGGTTGAGAACGCAATGGTGAGTTTCGACCCCAAGTAACTGTTCGATGAATCAAGCACATGTAGGCTAACTACCAATCCAAGATGATGCGTGCGTGATTATTCTCGAAGAGGAGAGAAGATGTTCCACCAAGAATGAGTGTGCGAGGAATTGAAGATGAATGGTTAAACTTCGGCTAGAGCTACAGCTACATTTAATGTATAAGATATAACTGTGATTTGAATTGTCTGGGTGAGTCTGGGAATTGCCAGCTCATCCTAGGGTTATACATCTAACTGTGCCGATGTCTCCTTGGCGAGCTAGGCCAGCTATGAACTTAAGTATTGGAGACAGTCTGATGTCTCCAAAGACTATGTCAAGTGTAATACAGTAAACAGTCCAGATCTTGGAAATACATCTAGTAGAGTAGTAGAATTTACTAGGAATCACTTATTATTACTTTAGTGGGGGATCTATGAGAATGAAAGGAATTGATTTAGATCTAGTTAGTTAGCTAGACTGAAAGTTAAATGATATTATGGGAAACCTAGATCTAGACTTATAATGAAGTACTATTGATTTTGGATTTTATGATGTTGATTCTCATCCTTACTACATGAACAGATCTAGTTGAAATTGTTAGGGAACTAGAGTAATTAAAGTGTGGCCCTGCGGGCCTGATTGTTGAAAGTTATTCAGTTTGTTTTTTAGTATTTGGCGTGGTCTGGGAGTGAGGGTTAGATTCTAGTTATTAAAATATGCAGTCGAAAACACACCCCAAATATAATATATTAAAATACCAACACTCCAACCACGACAACACATTCTAAAGTAGCTCTAGAGGAGAACAGGTGGCATGGTGACACATGCTAAAGTAGCTCTAGAGGAGAACAGGTGGCATGGTGACACATGCTATAGTAGCTCTAGAGGAGAACAGGTGGCATGGTGACACATGCTAAAGTAGCTCTAGAGGAGAACAGGTGGCATGGTGACACATGCTAAAGTAGCTCTAGAGGAGAACAGGTGGCATGGTGACACATGCTAAAGTAGCTCTAGAGGAGAACAGGTGGCATGGTGACACATGCTATAGTAGCTCTAGAGGAGAACAGGTGGCATGGTGACACATGCTAAAGTAGCTCTAGAGGAGAACAGGTGGCATGGTGACACATGCTAAAGTAGCTCTAGAGGAGAACAGGTGGCATGGTGACACATGCTAAAGTAGCTCTAGAGGAGAACAGGTGGCATGGTGACACATGTTAAAGCAGCTCTAGAGGAGAACAGGTGGCATGGTGACACATGCTAAAGCAGCTCTAGAGGAGAACAGGTGGCATGGTGACACATGCTAAAGCAGCTCTAGAGGAGAACAGGTGGCATGGTGACACATGCTAAAGCAGCTCTAGAGGGGAACAGGTGGCATGGTGACACATGCTAAAGCAGCTCTAGAGGAGAACAGGTGGCATGGTGACACATGCTAAAGCAGCTCTAGAGGAGAACAGGTGGCATGGTGACACATGCTAAAGCAGCTCCAGAGGAGAACAGGTGGCATGGTGACACATGCTAAAGCAGCTCCAGAGGAGAACAGGTGGCATGGTGACACATGCTGAAGCAGCTCTAGAGGAGAACAGGTGGCATGGTGACACATGCTGAAGCAGCTCTAGAGGAGAACAGGTGGCATGGTGACACATGCTGAAGCAGCTCTAGAGGAGAACAGGTGGCATGGTGACACATGCTGAAGCAGCTCTAGAGGAGAACAGGTGGCATGGTGACACATGCTGAAGCAGCTCTAGAGGAGAACAGGTGGCATGGTGACACATGCTGAAGCAGCTCTAGAGGAGAACAGGTGGCATGGTGACACATGTTAAAGCAGCTCTAGAGGAGAACCGGTGGCATGGTGACACATGCTAAAGTAGCTCTAGAGGAGAACAGGTGGGATGGTGACACATGCTAAAGTAGCTCTAGAGGAGAACAGGTGGCATGGTGACACATGCTAAAGTAGCTCTAGAGGAGAACAGGTGGCATGGTGACACATGCTAAAGTAGCTCTAGAGGAGAACAGGTGGCATGGTGACACATGCTAAAGTAGCTCTAGAGGAGAACAGGTGGCATGGTGACACCCAAAATACTGTACGGTAAAATGCTATAGAGGAGTACACCTGACAAATGGTGATACTGTTATGAAGTGGAATGGGTTGTTTTTTTTCACACACACACACAGACAGACATGGCACACCAAACAGAACTGCCCAGGCTTACAGACAAACAAAGAAAAGAAATGCTTTCCTCCACATCTTGATTGAAATTGTTTTAATACATGGAGTGATAAGTGAATGCTGTACCGGCAAGCGACGTCTGCATACCGACAGATCATGCTCTCATACAAAACACGCACGGCAAACACGAGGAATGAAAGATTATAAAAAGCGGTGTGAAAAGGGCAGGGCTCAACTTTGAGAATTGTCTTTCGCTGATCATAATAGGAAATATAGTCATAATTTCATTGGTCCATCGCAACCTGGCGTACATGATTTGTTAAAACCGAATTTAGGTGAAAATTGCGTGTGTCGAGGTTTTGTTATCAACAGAGGCAGACATGAAACAGAGGCAGACAGACAGACTTAGAGAGAGAAAGAGAGAGAGAGAGAGAGAGAGAGAGAAAATGGACATGAAAGTCAACTAATATAAACAACAAATACTTGAGATGTCAAGGTACAAACTGACATTTCATGTGGTCGCGTCAAGAATCATCATACACATACACGTACTACTACTACATGTCTAATGGAACTGGAGGGGAAACATGTAATGTAATAAGCAGCTAACATTTCCTGACGAGGCAACCAAAAATGATCAAATCTGTGTCCTGCCTCAATTTATGCCCATAAATTACATGGACACATCCATTTTGGACAAAATCCAGTCTTTGATATTATTTCTTCACAATTTTTTTAGCAGCAAAAAAAGTTGATCACATCTGTGTATTCTGCAAGGATTTGTATTGTAACAATCAGGTCTGCTAGTTTTTTCATCAAATCCAAGTTCCGGTCTTAGATGTAGATATACATACAGCTGGGCTTGGTACAAAGAATTTGCAAGATTTTAAACACTAATATACTTTACCGTTATTTCCTAAAGAAAACAATGATAAACTTTAAATGACTGTCAGCGTGAAATTTGTCATTTCCGAAAATGAACAAGACGACGAGAGTGTTCTGCCCCGACATTGTAAATACATGACGTAATGTGAATTGGTGATTCAGTGGGAAACTGGTCATTTGGCCAGGTGGCCAGTCTTCTCTCAAAATGTCCATCTATCACTTGTTATTTTGCCAGTCAGAGATTGGCAGTGGTAGAAAACATGACTGTCAGTTTACGATATCAAGTTAACACTAACTTCCTAACTCGGGTAATCAGCCAACAATCAGTGTTTGGGATATCAACTGTTAACTGATGGCCGTGACTTTGTTACGCTATACATGTACAGTTGTGAGTGTGAAGGAATTAAACATGTTTGCTGTAACAAGTCCGTGTCTACTAGATCACACATTCTCACATCTGATCTAGACAGTTTTTTGGGCCAGATATTTTATGTTGACATTCAGATCCTACCAGCTGAGTTATGCCCTACCCCCCCCCCCAAAAACCCAATACATACCTCAGCAGGGCAATGGCGTATACAAGTATTTCAGTCAAAGATTTGAAATTACGGAAAGAAAGTTATCGCAACCTCTACTGAAGAGAGAAAGAGAGAGAGAGAGAGAGAGAGAGAGAGAGAGAGCAACTGCCTTACGAGTCATACTAAAATTCTATCCAGTGCTCGCCAAGTCCACTGTCTGTTTATACACGGCACTACAGCCCTGGCCTCCAGTGTTGGTGTTCTGGTTTGTCACCGAAGTCTTCCATTATCTCCGCAGTAGAAATTTTTCATTGTGATTATTTGTGAGATTGAGTTTTTTCCTGCAAAGATCAAAACCTGCATAGAAAGATCCAGCATGAAGAGCTGAGACTTGAGTGTGGTCCTGACAGAACACACCGCGAGGACAGGAGGGCGACCTACTCCTCTTTGATGACGTTTTCTTTTGCTGAACTCCTTGAGGGTTCTCTTGGTCCTCTATAAGGAAACAATTCTTGTACTGGATGAAGAAGTTACAGAAGTACTCAAACACATGCTGGATTGGTTCAGAATTCCATTGCAACAGAAATGGTGATGAAATGTTCGTCCAAAAGATGGAAACTGTAGTATATGTATGTACAATGATGGGATTTTCAAGTTCTAATGGTCTCGAATACTTTTTGAACGAATGTAAATCTGCACATTTCAAAAATGGAATCAAGGTAAAAGATTAAATATAAATGGATGTTTTGGAGTTCTGGACAAGGACATAAGTGCAAAATCAGCAGCCAAAATGTATGACTATGCATTTCCGTTGGCAAAATATACACTGGCAATTTTATCAGAGGGAGAGAAGGAGATTATTTGGGGGGGGTGGGGGGGGGGGAGATTTTCTCTACACTGATACCTTTAACTACTCAGAACAGTATCGGTATAATATTGCTATAGACACATACACATGCGCTGTGTTATCGTGTGACAGGTACAGAAACAAAGGAGAGTTTGTGCCTTTCCGTCCAAATTGCTTGGGGAACAAGTTAGTGAGGGTAAGAAATGTACAAATTTGCAATCGCCGTTCATGAACAACACAAAATTCATCACTTGGTCCGTGAGAAGAGAAAATTTCAAGCTTGTAGAGAAAGACACTAAAGTTTCAGAGTTGTGCCTGTGATCTGTACACTTCGACAGCAGCGGCAACAATTTGGCTGGGGCGTCACACTGGAAACCTGCACTGCCTGGGTAATAACTCAAGATCTACTCTCCTGACCAAAGTTCAGTCAACAATATTGGTAAACCTGTCAGTAAAATGCTGGAGAGTGGGGGGATGATGGAAAAAAGAAATCAGTACGAGATAGATGCACATGTATCAAAAGTTCTTCAAGTTAACACAAATGTACGCCCATCTTCTAATCTTCCATATTTGGTAAATTTGTATGGCTTAAAAAACTAGTGATCAATGTACAATACAGTTGCAGTTGGTTATTTAAGTTCAGGGCATGTTGAGCGTTAATTAAAACGTGTTTTTGTTCCTTAAATATGAATTAAAATGTATGAATTTAATATGGGCAGTACATGGATCTGTTTTTGATGTTCCAGATCCCAGAACTGTTTATTTGCCGTATGTTTGGAGTTTTAGTGTAGGACATTGCCAAAAATGATACGTGTATTATACGCCTGTAATATGTAGTTTCTCTGTTGTCTGAATCACTAAAAACCTGCCATTTCTTGTAAAATTTTCTCGAGCGCTCAACATTTCCTCTGGCTAGAAGACAGAAGAGATATTTCGGTCAGCAGATATGAAAGAACAACTGGAAGTGGAGCTAACAGCAATCTCTTCAGGAACATGTTAGAACGACCGATGATTTGTATATTTATATTTATTTCCTTGGCCAAAATAGATTGCTACAAATTCTCATTTGAGTAGGTCGCGCCTTGGCGATTTCCTGGAAATCAAATAATCCGAAGATTCTCTGAAAATCATATCTTTTTCATCTTACCTTGATCTTCTTCATTTTTAACCTCGACCACCCCCAGCCCCCTTTTTCTCCCAACAGTTGTGCATGACCGGCCTTTCTTCGCCTGAATGTGGGAGGTGAGGGTGAGGGGTGGGAGACATGGATTCTGACGTGATGACGTGTCAGTCCTTGAGAATGTCATAAAATTTGCTTGTCATTAGGTGGTTACGGCAAGAGAGTACGAGAGATCCACTCAGTGACAGCGAGAGATGAGAGGGCGACAGTAGAGCCAGCGTTTACAAGTCCCGGGCTGTGGGAAATGTCATTATTGGCTTAAAATACCATGATTGTCTCCTAGAGCTGAGAGGTGACAGGTCGACACTGAATGGTAGGCAGTTTGACCTGACATTTCTAAAGTATCATTAAAGACAACGCGCAAAATTTGATATTGGCAAGTGAGAGTAAGTGGGAGCGACAAGTGAGAGTAAGTGGGAGAGACAAGTGAGCCATGGAGATGGAAAGATCGACAAACAACCCCAATGGCGCAGTTGAGATGACGGAAAGGACGTAAAATTTCAGCTATCCATGATTATCGTTTCTCACATAATTACATCTGAATAAATTGTTCCATGTCGTTATTGGTCATTTGTGAAATTAGTTCCCATGGGCCCCATCCTCACTAAATATTTTTTTTTTCACTCTTTACATTTTTGTTCAGTCTTTGTCATGTTTTGTTTAAATAAAGAGGGTGGGTGGGGGGGGGGGGGTCCTTGGGATTAGAGACAATAAGAGATGCCAAATGTACACACCTGACTGCAGGGAGAGACTCTGTTCCTGGAAGAAGTTTTGAGATATCCAACTCTGTAATTTTTGACGTGAACCATGGTGATCTCCTTGTCGTAAACATACCGTGTCACTTCAGTCGCAGGTAACCAACCCAAAACTTGTGGTACTTACCATGGGGCTATTAATAACACTGGAGTCCGTACAGCTGATTTCATGCGTGCGCATTAGAAGGCGATAGTCGCCATCTTGTATAGGGCAAGCACGGACTGCGCCTCAGCGTTTACACATTGCACTACTGCAGCTTCTGCGTTCTACCTTCCCTTTCCTTTTCCTCTGCTAGCTCCTTCTTTCTTTTCATCTGCTCCTGTACCTTCTGTTTCTTCTCTACCTTCTTTCTTTCCTGCTTTAAAAGGAGGGAGAACTGTTCTCATTCAATTTATGTCAATGAATTTACTATAAAACTAGACCTTAATAATAGCCTATGTATTTGGATTTTACCACAATAATATTATTCTTTGTTTCTCATTAAATTCAGTTGATTACTATTAGCTGATGTGCACTGGCTCTTTTGAACTCTTGTTTTGAATAAATCATATAATCACAATAATAAACAATAATGGTGCTATTGATCCCAGTTGATGCACATACAACATTGATGTCACAATGCAATTACCAGGTGACCGCACCTCATGCAAGGTGTCAGATGAATGCATGTCGGTGCAGTCAGCGCCATATATGTGCATAATCATACTCATAATACCCAGAAAACATTTTTTTAATGAAAATCCACCAGAAGTAGAATGTCCAGAGCACTTCTGTGAGCTTACACCAGACCACTAAATGGAGAAAACTGTAGGGTCACATATTTACCTTTGAACTCGAGATGGAAGTTGTGCGAACACAAAACTTGGGAAAGTTATCCAAGGCAAAATACAAGCTAAAACAGCAGTCATATGCTATGTGATGTTGTGATCTCTTGATAAGAACGTCACAAAAACGTGGATTAGTCACAAAAACACCGGTAAATGAAACTGTATGGAAAAACAAATATTGCCCGCATCAACGTGCTGACTGTACCTAGTGCATTGTCTATAGATCTAGAATCTAGATTCACTAGGTGAGAGATTGACCTGTAGCCGTAGGAATTTATACATTTTTGTTTGGAAAAGCTCTGGAATGCACAATCCAGCTGTGCTCAAACCTCTGAATAACTAGGCTAAGGCTCTTCTGATTTTTAGATATTATATATACTTGACTGAGTGAGTACAACCAAGCTTGTAGATTAAGATATTCTTCTTCTTGGCTATCCAGATCATTTGCTAATCTCGGCCTATGATTTACATATATTATTATAATTATGCCTCTCTCTCTCTCTTTCTTTGTCTCTCTCTCTCTCTCTCTCTCTCTCTCTCTCTCTCTCTCTCTCTCTCTCTCTCTCTCTCTCTCTCTCTCTCTCTCTCTCTCTCTCTCTCTCTCTCTCTCTCTCTCTCTCTCTCTCTCACACACACACACCAGCTCCTGGATCTTAATGGGTCTATGGCAAAACCAAC
>OZ007580.1:425000-455000 GCA_963931925.1 Onchidella celtica
TCAATTGATGGACCTGACAAACTGACAAACATAAAACTATGGAATCTTGTTACAGGCAATGGCAACGGTTTATTTACAGAGGAAGATTCACTAGGCCAGAATTTGTTTTCAAGAATAATTGTTACGAGTTCTTGAAAATCTTCATTTTTGCAAAGGAAAGACGAGACCTTTTACTATGGAGTATTTTTTCCGGAGGGCAATCTATTATATAGTATTTGTTCCCGGGGTTGGGGGGGGGGGGGGAGACCAATTACTTTAAAGCATTTGTTCCGAGGGGTAACCATCTGCAATGGGGGAACAAATACTTCATGGCGGTCACAAACCGTTAACCACGAAATATTTGTTCCGGGGGAGCATTTTACTATGGGGGACCAAATACTTCGTTACACCGGTCCTGCCTCTGGCTCAACATAAAATATGATACACTTTAAATAGAACTGTATAACTCTGGTTCTCTGGTCAATATTTTATCATTTCCCTCTCCCCCAATCCACACCCTTCCCCAGTCATAGAACGAAATGAGCAAGATTTTCCACTCTTTCAACAAAAATCTGATCTAGAATCGACAATAACAGAGACATGAGAGAAATGTCCAGGTCGAGTTTTGTCTACGTCACTCACTCCAGGAGTAGCAGGTTGACATGATCAGAAAGTTCTAGAAAATCACCAAAAATCATGGACACGGACAGGCGAAATGGTTTTTGTGTGAAGTTTTGAGGGTGAATGTCAAGATGTCAGTGCTCAAGTTGATACAGATTGACAAATCACAAGTTGATACAGACTTGACAAATCACAAGTTGATACAGACTGACAAATCACAAATTGATACAGACTGACAAATCACAAGTTGATATAGACTGACAAATCACAAGTTGATACAGACTGACAAATCACAAATTGATACAGACTGACAAATCACAAGTTCATATAGACTGACAAATCACAAGTTGATACAGACTGACAAATCACAAGTTGATATAGACTGACAAATCACAAGTTCATATAGACTGACAAATCACAAATTGATACAGACTGACAAATCACAAATTGATACAGACTGACAAATCACAAGTTGATACAGACTGACAAATCACAAGTTGATACAGATTTGACAAATCACAACTTGATATAGACTGACAAATCACAAGTTGATACAGATTTGACAAATCACAAGTTGATATAGACTGACAAATCACAAGTTGATACAGACTGACAAATCACAAGTTGATACAGACTGACAAATCACAAGTTGATATAGACTGACAAATCATAAGTTAATACAGACTGACCAATCACAAGTTGATACAGACTGACAAATCACAAGTTGATACAGACTGACAAATCACAAGTTGATACAGACTGACAAATCACAAGTTGATATAGACTGACAAATTACAAGTTTAAAATTCATATTTTTCTGGTCCTGTTTTTCAATACCAACTTGAGTCACAACTTGAGTCCAACATCCACCCAGAACATTTCACGTGATCAGCAGTGACTTTTTCCCCTCTTATGGCCAGTCGCCCTACAAGTTTTTTTTTGTTTTTTTCAGAATTAGACTTTTTTTTTTTTTTTTTGTTTCTAAATCTGGTTTCTACCCGTAAACGCAACCATGATTCTGTGAGGCTTTTGAGATCAATGTATGAACTACCAAGATTTGCTTAGAACAGTGTTTCTGTAGTTCATTTCAGCTCAGTATTACATGATCTGTCCTTCAGTGTGGGCCCGACGCTGTGATGCCAGTGCTATTTGATACAGAATTTTTCAAAGTCACCACTGTTGTGTTCTGTTAGTAATAAAATGTTGGTCAATGAAGAGCATTCAGTTCTGTCCTGATAATGTACCGTTTCTAGTTCTGATAACGAACTTCAGTTTTGTTACCCATGCTGCTGAGTCTACGCTTGATTATTTTACTTTGCTCCATGAATGAAGTAATTTAATGTAGCAATTTATCACGTGACCGTTATTTCATGTTTTACCACGTTTTTCCCTGTTTCACAAGGACTTGCCTGAGAGACTTATCTGTGGCCCCAAACATGACGTCATGATGACTGAAAAGACAAAACTGTGTACAACAGTGTTTGGTCCCATATTTTAGAATGTCTTAAATAGATATTAATTTTTGTTTTCTGGCCACCAGTGTCTCAGTTAGGGTTTTTGTGTCTTCAGTATGGAAGTCAACAGAACCCAAGACCAGTTCATGGTCAATCTTCGTACACGAGAAATGATGGAAACCATCTTCTACGCTTCTCTCTGCTTAACGCTGTCCTTTTTTGGAGTGGCTACAAACATTATAAATATTATTGTGTTTTTCAAACAAGGTTTCACCAATACGGTGAATATCAGCTTCTGTGGTTTAGCTATCTCTGACATGTGCGGTTTACTCACTCAGATGTGGACAAGTATCTGCTTGAATCCTCTCCTGAAAAATGCCGACGTCGATTTTGTTCCTGTTGAGTTTCAATACTTGACCAGTGCGATACCTTGTTTAATTTTTTGTCGTATCACTGGCTGGATTACTGTTTATATCACCGGAGAACGATGTTTGAGTATCGCGATACCTCTCAAAGTCAAACAAATTGTCACTGCTAAAAGGACGGCCATCATTATTTTGACCATTTACACAGCCAACGCGCTGTCTTTTCTGCCGGAATATCTAGATTTTTACTTAGGCTGGAGATTTTACCCACCCAAAAACCGGACAGTTATACGCATGGTCAGTCGTAACAGATTTTAGTTTTAATTTCGGGATTTTTATTTCGGCATTCGTTGTTAGTACATTGTCCTTCGTGTCTTTGATTGTTCTGACAGCCATTCTAGTGTGGAAACTGAACCAAACATCCACCTGGCGAAAGAGTGTCACCGTGGCCAATGAACAATCCGACTCTGTCTCTAGTCGAGACAAAAAAACGATGAAAATGATAGTTTTGATCTCAAGTGTGATGATCGCTTGCTACACGCCAGGAGCAACCTTTGCCATGATCACATTATTCGAGCCAGAATTTTCACTGTTTGGACGATACACAGACGCTTTCTTCTCCATCTGGTCCGTCTCCTATCTATTACAAAACGTCAACTCCAGCATCAACATTTTTGTCTACTACAACATGAGTACCAAATATCGACAAACATTTCATGAATTATTTCATGCATGTAGAAAACACACACACCAACAGACAACCAAAATGAAAGAGAAGAAGACAGGATAGACAGAATGAATATGAGTGTTTTTGTAGGAAGAAAATGTTTGAATGTCAGTTCTCCAGTTCGTCATTACCCATGATATTACCCAATACAAAATGCCAGTCATCATTTACCCACTAATAATTTCAACTGGAACAACGGAGGTCCACAGTTTTTACCCATTACAATGTTTCTGAGCCTTCAATGTTTTCTACCTCCAAGTTGACTGGACTTTACGTGGAGTGTTGTTGTTTTTTTTCCTTTTTTCTGTGTGAGAATCTCCTTTTGTCTGGTACTGAGGGACAATTTCAGAAAGGCAGGATTTTGACAGGAAAGTTAGAACTTACATGTTATTTCAACTTCAGTGAAATTGTTACAGGCACTTGGCAGGAGTATACATGTGTGTGACCGCGTCTAAAAATGGTGCCAATTTTGCTGGTAGTTTTAGAGATTCAGAGAGTCAATAATTATTATGTTATCATTAAAATGTGAATGTTTCCCCAGCTGACACAGCTGGGGAAACATTCTTCTCTTTCTCCTGTATCAGTACGGAAGTTTATATTCATACATTCTGTTTAATGCTATTCAAAGTGTGCTGGAATGTAAAACTGTAATACTACATGTAGTTGTGTTTTGTACATCTGTGAGATTGGCAGTCCCTGATATATGTGAGTGTGCATGAGAAAACCCACAATATGTCGAAAGAGCTGATTTTGAGAAAAACGGCTTTGAAGTGAAAATATGGGTCCCACACAAACTTCCAACTTGGCTGTTGTCTAGGGGACCGTGGCATGTTACAGGGTAAACTGTAGACGAGCAGTGAACACTACTCACTATGATCTCTATAAAGGTTTTGTAATTAGGCTACGGTCTCCTAACAAGATCCAAAAACTTCCAACTTGGCTGTTGTTTATTGGACCGTGGCATGTTACACGGTAAACTGTAGATGAGCAGTGAACACTACTCACTATGATCTCTATAACGGCTTAGTTATTAGACTACGGTCTCCTAACAGCAACCACTCCAATATTAATGGGTCAATTAGCTATTGCCACTTTTAGGATTAAATGCCGTTTTCTCAAAATCTTGTTTTAGGGGGTCACTGACTTCAACTTATCAGAAATGTCTTGTCTTTTATTATGTGTACAGAACTCAAAATGTCATGTTTGCGACATATTGTGGGTTTTCTCATGCACACTCACATATGTCAATGTGAGATCTGTTCCATGTTGATAACTTGTTTCAATGTGAGATCTGTTCCATGTTGATAACTTGTGTCAATGTGAGATCTGTTCCATGTTGATAACTAGTGTCAATATGAGATCTGTTCCATGTCGATAACTTGTGTCAATGTGAGATCTGTTCCATGTTGATAACTTGTGTCAATGTGAGATCTGTTCCATGTTGATAACTTGTGTCAATGTGAGATCTGTTCCATGTTGATAACCTGTGTCAATGTGAGATCTGTTCCATGTTGATAACTAGTGTCAATGTGAGATCTATCCCATGTCGATAACTTGGGTCATTGTGAGATCTATCCCATGTCGATAACTTGTGTCAATGTGACATCTGTCTGTTGTTCATAACTTGTGTCATTTATAGATCTATCCCATGTCGATAACATATGTCAACGTGATATCTATCCCATGTCGATAACATATGTCAATGTGATATCTATCCCATGTCGATAACATAATTATATCAATGTGAGATCTATCCCATGTCCATAACATATGTCAATGTGAGATCTATCCCATGTCGATAACATATATCAATGTCAGATCTGTCCCATGTCCATAACTTGTGTCAATGTGAGATCTATCGCATGTCCATAACTTGTGTCAATGTGAGATCTATCCCGTCTCCATAACTTGTCTCAATATGAGATCCATCCCATGTCGATAACTTGTGTCAATGTGAGATCTATCCCATCTCCATAACTTGTGTCAATGTGAGATCTATCTCATGTCGATAAATTGTGTCAATGTGATATCTATCCCATGTCCATAACTTGTGTCAATGTGAGATCCTGTCAATGTGAGATCTATCCCATGTCGATAACGTGTGTTAATGTGGGATCCTTCCCATGTCGATAATTTGTGTCAATGTGAGATCTATCCAATTCGACAACTTGTGAAATGTGACTCAGTCTCTATGTGATTTAGTTAGACACAACACGCAATACACAAATGTACCTACAAGTGTTTTGAAGTTCCTGATAGCTATCTACTATAGTTTGACATCCTTTCGGGGTGGGGGATGGGGGGGGGGGATGCCTTTAAATGTTTAGACATGTTTCACTTCAATGCCTTTATATTCATCCAATCGTTTTCTACATGCCGAAAGACATTACCAAAAAAGCATTCCAGCAAATAATAATTATTGCACATGACCGAGACTGCATGGTTACCATGGTTACCAGTCTACACGTGTTTTATCACCCCTGACTCCACTTTCGAGAGATTTGCTACAAATTCTGAGCTCTTCTAAATAGGAAATAATGAAAATCTAGAAATGATGAGTAAAATGACATTACCCACATCTGAAGAACCTACAGATTTGAAATTAATGTGAGAGACAATAAATGTCAATTGAAGTCCATTGATGACACAATTCAATATTTTTGTGAAACGGGACATACAACACTTGCGCACTGAGGTAACGACATCCTGTGCAATAGTAGATCGCAAGGTTTATGGTGTCCTATTGATCTATGTCAACATTCGAAACGTCTGATAACTGTCAGAGAATAAACGTATAAATTTAGATACATTTCTGAACTTTAAACATTCCATTTTTTAGCACTAAGATATTTCCTTTCTAGATGTAGGTCACTGTAACCAATATTCTATTTTCAATTTTCAGAACGCCATGGGTGACATTCAAGTTTTATTGTGTTAACTGAGTTGTCGGTTAATCCTTTATAACTTGATACATTCATGGCCTGATACATCCATAACTTGATACGTTCACGGCCTGATACATCCATAACTTGATACATTCATGACCTGATACATTCATAACTTGATACATTCATGACCTGATACATCCATAACTTGATACATCCATGGCCCGATACATCCATAACTTGATACATTCATGGCCTGATACATTCATGACCTGATACATTCATGGCCTGATACATCCATAACCTGATACATTCATGGCCTGATACATTCATAACCTGATACATTCATGGCCTGATACATTCATAACTTGATACATTCATGGCCTGATACATCCATAAACTGATACATTCATGACCTGATACATTCATAACCTGATACATTCATGGCCTGATACATCCATAACCTGATACGTTCATGGCCTGATACATTCATAACCTGATACATTCATGGCCTGATACATCCATAACCTGATACATTCATGGCCTGATACATTAACCTGATACATTCATGACCTGATACATCCATAACTTGATACATTCATGGCCTGATACATCCATAACTTGATACATTCATGGCCTGATACATCCATAACTTGATACATTCATAGCCTGACACATCCATAACTTGATACATTCATGGCCTGATACATCCATAACTTGATACATTCATGGCCTGATACATCCATAACTTGATACATTCATAGCCTGATACATCCATAACTTGATACATTCATGGCCTGATACATCCATACCATCAAGATAGAAAATGCGCCTTTTCTGATGAACTTTAAATTCCCTGATCTTGTCTGTTTACAATTTCATTAATCAATTGTTTTTCGGCAACCTTTGCTCGGGGGAGAGAGATGTCCCTCAAACTCCATTGTCCGGTTTTTCTCATTCCAGGTCAACAGTTTTTCGAATTTTCATACTCCTGAAGACCCGAAAGAGTAGTTGAATTCTGGAATTGAACGACAGGAGTTTTGCAGCATTAGTTCTATCTGATTTTGTAAATAAAATGTTTTGCGCACCGGCCTCCATCCACTTCCCTCCCCCAAGTAAAAACAAAAAAGAGGAGTTTGGGGTGTGGCTGTGGGGGGGGGGGGGGATAGTAGAGAGAACAGAAAAAGTAATCACAAAAGTTAATCATATTTTAGTTCAAGTTTTACGAAGGAAGAAGGGGCGGGAGGGTGCCAGAAAAAAAAGGCGAAAAACAGAATGTAACAGAAGGAAAGGTCAGAGGGGTCATATTGATTCAGCCCAGGTCTCAACCAACTGTTTCCCCCTTATGTATGTACTGCGTTTTGCCAGTCTTCACTCACTAGATGGGCAAAGTAAGAGTCTCCTACTGACATTGAATGGCTACAATCTTACTGGTGGTTTACGGTACGTCAATCTAGGATTCTAGGTGAACCAGCTCTAAGGTGGCTTTACTCCTACATTCTGTGCTTTTCACCAAATTAATGGTAACGATAAGTTGCATAATCTGGCATAATACCGAATACAGCGATCAGCTATGGAGAAAGCGAGAAAACCTAATAAAGACAGATTGAGAGGAGGAGACAGTTAGATAACGAGTGCAGAGGCAAACCTAATAATGACAGGGTGGAGGGGAGGGGACGGTAAGATATTTATTGGAAAGGCAAACACCGTGAAAACCTTTCCTGTATGGACATAAATAATACTAATTATAATAATGGGTGGCATTTGTATAGCGCATATCCATTCAAAATGCTCTATGCGCTTTACAGAAGCAACATGTCAAAATACATGGGTAAAACAATCACAAACAATCAAACATGGTACTCTTAATTAACATAGAAGAGGCCTACAGAAACACCATTATAAAAGCTCACACATACAACCCACATTAATACACACATACAACGCCTACACACACAAGCGCGCGCGCACACGCACACAGATGCCAAGCTTGGATTGATGTACATTTTACTCACTGCTCAAAGTATGATGAAAATAAAATTGTTTTGAGTTGTTTCTTGAAAGTTTCCAAATTCTCGGCTTCTCTAGGGGATTTCGGACGCTTATTCCACATAGTCCGGATGTCCTCTTATTTTTCTTTATGTCTTCGTGGTCATCTCAAATCTAAAAGCAACCACCATGTGGAATATGTTTCTTAGTGGTTTTAGAACACCCCTGGGGTGGAGATCACTTTTCAAAGGGGCGCAGGGCTTGGCGGGGGCGCATAAAAGATACCCCCAAGGCAAAAATAATTCTGGCCCTTGCCGAGTTCCATACTTGTCGGCGAAGTCAGCCGATAGCACTATGAGGCGGGGAGAACGGCGATGGATGACGCGTCAGCATTTCAAATTTATCTTACCGCCCGGCGTAGTATGGCGAAACAGCGAATAGGAGAAAACACTTTGAGCATTAGATCTGGATTTTTAAAATCGTTAAAAGAAATTACATATTTTTGTGTTTCATAAAAGGCAAATAATATGTTTCCTGAACTCTTCTTAAAGTTCAAAACACTGCATGCCCTCAGATTAAAAAAAAATAAATATGCGCGCATTCGTTATTTCGGAAATAGTTTTCGTGATTGTCGTCGGGCAAAACTATGGAAACCCGCATACCCGAATTGGAAAGGAAACAGAAATGATCTGGGGGGAGGGGGGGGGGGCAGAAAAACAAATTAAGAAGGGGTTGATAAGAGGTATAAAGAGAATTCCTGTCTTTTGCAAGCCGTCAATGAATCGCAGTTATTATCATTATTATTTATAGATTGAAGACGTCGGCCTTAAACCAGTGCAGAATGGAAGAAGAGGATCCAGCTCCTGTAGCTACTTTGTCACTGAAAAGAAAGTACCCTTCTAAAACAATAAGGGTGGACTGCATGCTTGTTTTGTCAAGTAAGAGACAAGACTCTTGTGTCTTGAACTGCGGAGGGTATTGCACGGGTGCAATCAGCTTTTCACCAACGGGTCCTTTATAAGGGCACACATTATGGAGAAACCCTCGAAAGACTTGAACACGACATACACGACTTTGCCAACAAAACAACCAATGTGGCATTCGAAATCGTGCTATGCTGCATTTTGCAGCAAACGAACAAAGAAAGACTGAGAAAGAAGCTAGAAAAGGGGCAGATAAGAGAGCAATCTCTTGAAAAACCATCAGATGCAACATCGTCCACTTCCTTCACCACGCCCATTTCCAGAACAAAGGTTCCGAAGGTGGATTGGGAGAAATGTATTTTCTGCCAAGTGAGGACGAAGCATAACCAACCACTCCACCAAGTCTTGACACTGAATGTTGAACACAAAATTAGAACTTCTGCCGAAGGGAATGAAGTATTAAGGTGTAGAACAGCGGGACTTGATCTGATAGCCTAGGAAGCAAAGTACCATTTGAAGTACTTTTCGAAAGTAACAAAACAGAGTGGTTTAAGCGGAACAAATAATGAGGAAAACATAGACGGCGCCTTTCTTGATATTTTAGTTCAAGAAATAGATATCGGGTTTGAAGATGGGCATGTAATTTACACCTTAACAGGTCTTCTTTCTCGTTTGAACCATCATCTAAGGAAAAGAGGTCAAGAAACCCCATTAACAACGCACTGTTTGAAGAAAAAGCTGCCAGACCATTACAAAAGTGGCATCAATTTTGTAAGGCCTCTAGACCAAAGGCAGTCGATGCTGGTTTTCCTTTCCGTTCCAGACAGCTCCACAGTTATAGCTTTGGATGTGATAGCAAGAGAAGCTGAAAATGACTGCATTGAAGAAGAGCTTTTATATCTAGTTTCACAAATGCAGAAGAAACATTGTTGACACAAATTGACCATGTTGCTGCAGCTATACGGGAAGACATGTATACAAAAACAAAAAAGTCACCACTCTTATGAAGGCATAGAATCTAGATAATACATACGCCCGTCAAGTTATTCTAGATAGCTTGTACCTACTTTTGGAACTACGTGTACTATTTTTGGGCCAACAGAAAATCTAGAGAAAACCAGTGAGTTACACAACACAAGATTACTTAGCATTGCCCAAGACATCGTCTTTGCAAAGTCAAAAGGTCGGAAGTTAACACCCAAACACACAGGGATTGGCCTCACAGTGCATCAAGCAATTCGTTTTAAATCACTTATCCAGCTCTTACATCGCAGTGGCTATTTCATTAGTTATGATACAGTGAACCAAATTGACACAAGCATCACACAGTATCAAATAAACAAATACTGCAACAACGATTTCACTTTCATTCCGGAAAACTTAATATGCCCGTCTCGATTTGTTCAGTTTGCTGGAGACAATATTGTTATTCTAGAAGAAACCATTGACGGGAAAGGGACATTTCATGGTCAACCATGGGCAGTCTGAAATAAGCAGCTCAAGAGACGTTACTGAAATACTAGCCAATTTCAATAAGCTAGTTTCTTCATTACACCCAAGCCAACGACCAAAGGCAGTCTTTTCAAGAACCCCTGATAGTAAAGAGATGATACCCGGGGACACACACGCTGCCAACTCTAAATATCTAGCTTGGGTGATCAGTAGAGCATACTCTCCAGCGCAGTGTCAAAATATTCCAGCTTGGACTGCTTTTAAGGCATAAACTTCAACGACCAATCATAACGTTACGACCATTGGATACATGCCGATAATACCTGAACCAGCAATAGAAGATGACACTGTGTGGACGGCTATGTGGCAGTGCAAGGCAGTGGCGGAAAGACTAGGGCAAAGAAACACTGTCATCACATTTGACATATACCTATATTGTTTAGATCATTTGATCTCTTATACATAGTACTGTTTATGGCGAGAGTAGTTATAAACAATAACGGATGAAGTGTGACAGACTTGTCGGTGGGAAAGATCAGAAACTCTGAGTTCAAGCAATATTTATGCGATGACTACCATGTGGTATATACATGGGGACAAGGTGGTCTAGAGGCAAGGTGCTCGCCTCTCATGCCAAGGATCCCGGGTTCTAAACCCGGGCAGTGCAGGCATGTTGGAAAGTGGATTTTTCTCGTATTTTCAAGTCCCTGGTCCTATTGGGGGGTAGGATCGAGTAGTTCTTGGAAATTGGATTTTTCTCATATTTTCAAGTCCCTGGTCCTATTGGGGGGTAGGATCGAGTACCTAGTCTTCTCGGATAAGGACGAAAAATTCGGAGGGCCCGTGTGCACGTTGCGCACGTTAAAGATACCTTGGCAGTTGGAAATCGTAAAGAGCAGGCCGAAAGGCCGCTGCCCGGGCAAAATTGAAATTAATAGATTAAAATTTATCCATATCATCTCCCCCCCCCCCCCCCCTGCCAGAACAAGAAATAATAAAACAAGTAAAGTGAGGTGTAAATGCCAAGGGCAGCGAACCTCCTAAAATAAAGACCTCAAATCAATGGTATATACATGTAATATGATATGTTCTTATATAAAATTAACCCCAATATACTCTTTAAATGTCAAACTAATACTTATTTATGCTGAGTTAAGCAGCCTTAGACAAAACCAGGCGTTTTAGGTAAAAAAAATACTCATAATAAAGGGCTCAGTACCGATATTTTCTAACTTTCAAGAAAAGATGAAAAAACCTTCACTTTTTCACTATATAAATCAATTAAAGTACGTTTTTTAAAAATCTGTGTAAATTACAATTTTAACATAACGACAATGAAATTTGTGTGTGTAATGCAGTTTGTTTTTTGGCATCTTTTGAGTAACTTTCAAAATTTAGTAGTATTTGACCCCTTGTGTGACCTTGCACCCCCAAATGAAGTGACCTCCACCTGGAATGTGATCGGGGACCTATATACTATCGTATAAAACCGCTGGTTGCTTTTAGATTTACGATGACCACGAACTCCTTAAAATGAAGCCTTTTGAAAATTCACTTCTAGACTAACATGAATGGGGCAAAATATGAGAAATATGCATAAAGCTGCATTCGGACATAAAACTTTGGGGGAGGGGGAGCAACAGTATCATTTAGCTTGATAAAAACACAAACTACAAAATTGTTTACAAAGTGCTTTAGAAGTTTTCATGGTGAAAGAAACAGACAAGCGGAAAAATTTTTCCTAACATTTTGTCGCCATCTCTCCCCTGCCCTCCCCTCCCCAGCTCCCTTTTACAAAAGTGTTGTAAGGACAAACATTCTATGTGTGTAAGGACAAACATTCTATGTGTGTAAGGACAACATTCTATGTGTGTAAGGACAAACATTCTATGTGTGTAAGGACAAACATTCTATGTGTGTAAGGACAAACATTCTATGTGTGTAAGGATAAACATTCTATGTGTGTAAGGACAAACATTCTATGTGTGTAAGGACAAACATTCTATGTGTGTAAGGATAAACAGTCTATGTGTGTAAGGATAAACATTCTATGTGTGTAAGGACAAACATTCTATGTGTGTAAGGATAAACATTCTATGTGTGTAAGGATAAACATTCTATGTGTGTAAGGACAAACATTCTATGTGTGTAAGGACAAACATTCTATGTGTGTAAGGACAAACATTCTATGTGTGTAAGGACAAACACTCTATGTGTATAAGGACAAACATTCTATGTGTGTAAGGACAAACATTCTACGTGTGTAAGAACAAACATTCTATGTGTGTAAGGATAAACATTCTATGTGTGTAAGAACAAACATTCTATGTGTGTAAGGATAAACATTCTATGTGTGTAAGGATAAACATTCTATGTGTGTAAGGATAAACATTCTATGTGTGTAAGGATAAACATTCTATGTGTGTAAGGATAAACATTCTATGTGTGTAAGGACAAACATTCTATGTGTGTAAGGACAAACATTCTATGTGTGTATGGACAAACATTCTATGTGTGTAAGGACAAACATTCTATGTGTGTAAGGACAAACATTCTATGTGTGTAAGGACTAACATTCTATGTGTGTAAGGATAAACATTCTATGTGTGTAAGGACAAACATTCTATGTGTGTAAGGATAAACATTCTATGTGTGTAAGGACAAACATTCTATGTGTGTAAGGACAAACATTCTATGTGTGTAAGGACAAACAGTCTATGTGTGTAAGGATAAACATTCTATGTGTGTAAGGACAAACATTCTATGTGTGTAAGGATAAACATTCTATGTGTGTAAGGATAAACATTCTATGTGTGTAAGGACAAACATTCTATGTGTGTAAGGACAAACATTCTATGTGTGTAAGGACAAACATTCTATGTGTGTAAGGACAAACATTCTATGTGTGTAAGGATAAACATTCTATGTGAGTAAGGACAAACATTCTATGTGTGCAACCTTAACATACATGTAGTGATAGACAAATAGAGTGCACGGCAGACTGAATTAAACTTCACTGACATTGCTGAGGGGACAGATTGAAGGTCAACTGAGGGGACAAATTGAAGGTCAACTGAGGGGACAGACTGAAGGTCAGCTGAGGGACAGGCTGAAGGTCAACTGAGGGGTCAGATTGAATGTTAAATGAAATTTCCAATTGCCAGACAAAGAATCAGTAATTGCTCTTGGATTGTCAACAATAAGTTTACTGTAGCACATTTCAAATTTTGCGGCACAAATGATACGCAACATCTTTTAATCGAATAATGGAAAATCGCTGAAAGGTTTGCATGTAGTGTTGTTGTGTGTATTTTTTTCTATTTGCCACAGCAAGAAATTATTTTTCAGTATAGATTTATGTGGAAATAAGTAAAATTATTCATAGACGTGAATATATTTTATCATGTTGGTTGGTATTTTCAAATTTTGAAGGCTTCACAATAAATGGCATTCAACTTATAACTTCAATTCTCCGTGTAAAAGGAAATACAATATTCGCACTTTATTGGCACAATCTAATGACAGAAAAACATCCAAAATAAGTCATGAAATGTCATGGTAATAACATTTCACCGACAAATAATAAATTGCGAATTTTGTTAAAAGAATAATTAATTTTTTTTTTTTTTTTGGCTTTTTTTTTTCAATGAGAAATCTGGTGTACCACTGCACTACCCCTAGCCACTGCTGTCCTACTAGACATGACTCAGTCTATAGACTACAGTACCCCTAGCCACTGATGTCCTACTAGGCATGACTCAATCTATAGACTACAGTACCCCTAGCCACTGACGTCCTACTAGGCATGACTCAATCTATAGACTACAGTACCCCTAGCCACTGATGTCCTACTAGGCATGACTCAATCTATAGACTACAGTACCCCTAGCCACTGATGTCCTACTAGGCATGACTCAATCTGTAGACTACAGTACCCCTAGCCACTGATGTCCCACTAGACATGACTCAATCTGTAGATTACAGTACCCCTAGCCACTGATGTCCCACTAGACATGACTCAATCTGTAGACTACAGTACCCCTAGCCACTGATGTCCCACTAGACATGACTCAGTCTGTAGACTACAGTACCCCTAGCCACTGATGTCCCACTAGACATGACTCAATCTGTAGACTACAGTACCCCTAGCCACTGATGTCCCACTAGACATGACTCAATCTGTAGACTACAGTACTCCTAGCCACTGACGTCCTACTAGGCATGACTCAATCTATAGACCACAGTACCCCAGCCACTGATGTCCCACTAGACATGACTCAGTCTATAGACTACAGTACCCCTAGCCACTGATGTCCTACTAGGCATGACTCAATCTATAGACTACAGTACCCCTAGCCACTGACGTCCTACTAGGCATGACTCAATCTATAGACTACAGTACCCCTAGCCACTGATGTCCTACTAGGCATGACTCAATCTATAGACTACAGTACCCCTAGCCACTGATGTCCTACTAGGCATGACTTAATCTGTAGACTACAGTACCCCTAGCCACTGATGTCCCACTAGACATGACTCAATCTGTAGATTACAGTACCCCTAGCCACTGATGTCCCACTAGACATGACTCAATCTGTAGACTACAGTACCCCTAGCCACTGATGTCCCACTAGACATGACTCAGTCTGTAGACTACAGTACCCCTAGCCACTGATGTCCCATTAGACATGACTCAGTCTATAGACTACAGTACCCCTAGCCACTGATGTCCCACTAGACATGACTGTTACGAGTTGGGTATTAAGGAATTATAGGTGTTACGACTGCATTTAAAAATCGAGAGGTATTTAGGAATTACACTTTCATATCATGCCACATACTAATAACTCACACAAATCCAGGCTGCTGCATGAGCGGCGATAAGTCTTGATCAAATACCAACAGTTTTTTGTTCGGTTTTTTTTTTTTCAACTACAAATTATTATCATTATCATTATCATTATCATTATCATTATCATTATCATTATCATTATCATTATTGGCCTATCCGAGCAAGGTAAATCTGGGAAATGCATTGTAGCTAACCCAACCGTAAACCGTATCTAGATCTAAATCACATTAATAACTGCTCGTGGAATGGATGCAAAGGCTGATAGACCTTAACATGACTCAACAGCTGTGGCAAATTACACGGATGTGATCAATTTCATTCTATGACCAGCCATGTGTAAAAATAGGCCAACAACAAAACTTCCAGTCATATTTTTTAACTTCGCTCAATGTCAATGGCCGTTCTTTTTCGGTAAAGAAAAACTGTGAAGAAATAATTTTAAAGAAGGTTTGTCCAAAATAAATGTGTCCACGTAATTTATTGTCACAAATTGAGACAGTACACACAGAGTTTGATCATGTGTGGTCACATAGTCAACAAGTTCTATTTGCTTATATGTTCATGCTCTACCTCCACTATAGTATCACGATGATGGTGATGATGTTGATGATGGTGATAGTGATGGTGATGATGATGGTGATGGTGATGGTGATGGTGATGATGATGGTGATGGTGATGGTGGTGATGATGGTGATGGTGGTGATGGTGGTGATGGTGATGGTGGTGATGGTGATGATGGCGATGGTGGCGATGGTGATGATGGTGGTGATGGTGATGG
Source organism: Onchidella celtica (assembly GCA_963931925.1). Lineage (NCBI taxonomy): Eukaryota > Metazoa > Mollusca > Gastropoda > Systellommatophora > Onchidiidae > Onchidella > Onchidella celtica. The sequence goes on from OZ007580.1 coordinate 441,026, forward strand.
TGATGGTGATGGTGGTGATGGTGATGGTGATGGTAATGATGATGTTGATGGTGATGATGGTGTTGGTGATGATGATGGTGATGGTGATGGTGATGGTGATCGTGATGATGATGGTGGTGATGATGATTATGCTGTTGATGGTGATGATGATGATGGTGATGATTGTCACAAATCCCAGACTGGGAGATGTAATAAGTTATGACAGGACAACAATCACGAACGAACAAGTTTAACACTTAACAGAACAACCCATCAGACTCACACATTTATTAAACATAATTATACAGATAATAGCGCAATTACATACATTATATTATTGAATTTAACTGCCGTACAACGGCCTTATTCCCACATGCACTCTTCCTCGGATCCACAACCCGGTAGTTACTTCCTAAAGACACTTCGGCCTCAGCCTCTCCTCTCAGGGTCTTAATAGCACATTAATAATTCACTGGCACCGCAGTCTCTCAATATCACCTTCCTGTTGCCATAACACCTTAGCATTCCACTAGCACCTCAGCAGGGCAATAACACATTATCATTTCAATAGCCCATCAACATGGCAATAGTACATTATCATTTCAATAGCCCATCAACGTGGCAATAGTACATTATCATTTCAATAGCCCATCAACATGGCAATAGTACATTATCAGTTCAATTAGCACATTCACGCTCATATCTACGTCCCTGTCCGTGGCCAGACTGCCACGACTTTATATGCCTCTACTGTCCTGCACCGACAGCCTCACTTTTGGCCTATGTGTGGCCCCCGGCCCTATGCTGGCCTATCCCCTGGGCTCACCGTAGTCGGCGCTCTTCGGCCCGACCTCGGCACCTACAAGAATAACATTACATTGGTATAATACCATACCATTTCTATTCACTCCACCTCTCCTTACAACCCATGAAGCGTACACACAATAGTTCACATTTCACTCACCAAACATCTTACGGTAACACACCTCCATCGTGGTACACAATACTCACTCGTGCTACAAATCAATGAACTCAACTTTCATCTATCGCTCATGGCGCACATTGCTATATCCAATATCAAGGACTTCCACATTCCTCACATATACTTATTTACATCATGGTAATAGACGAATATAATACATCAATCATAATTATCAATCTTCGTTTCACCTACCATTCATCACTGGAAAAAACTCTCTCACTAGTCTTCCGACTGCTCTCCTGATGTTCGCCCATTGGGCTTTCTCTTGCGTCCGCTCTTTAGGACGTTCTAACTTGCAGTGATAGTAATACAGCGCTCTCGCCTCCTTCAGACCCCCCAACTCACATGCACGCTTTCCCTTACCCCGTGGGCCGTGGGTTAATTTTACTCTCCTCCTTTCCCCCCGTAATTATTAACTATCGCTCACTCCACTCGTGACAATGATGATGGTAACGATGTGGATGATGATGGTGATTGTCACAAATCCCAGACTGGGAGATGTAATAAGTTATGACAGGACAACAATCACGAACGAACAAGTTTAACACTTAACAGAACAACCCATCAGACTCACACATTTATTAAACATAATTATACAGATAATAGCGCAATTACATACATTATATTATTGAAATTAACTGCCGTACAGCGGCCTTATTCTCACATGCACTCTTCCTCGGATCCACAACCCGGTAGTTACTTCCTAAAGGCACTTCGGCCTCAGCCTCTCCCCTCAGGGTCTTAATAGCACATTAATAATTCACTGGCACCGCAGTCTCTCAATATCACCTTCCTATTGTCATACACCTTAGCATTCCACTAGCACCTCAGCAGGGCAATAGCACATTATCATTTCAATAGCCCATCAACATGGCAATAGTACATTATCACATTCACGCTCATATCTACGTCCCTGTCCGTGGCCTGACTGCCACGACTTTATGTGCCTCTACTGTCCTGCACCGACAGCCTCACTCTTGGCCTATGTGTGGCCTCCGGCCCTATGCTGGCTTATCCCCTGGGCTCACCGAGGTGGCTCTTTGATCCGTCCCCGACACCTACAAGAATAACATTACATTGGTATAATACCCTACCATTTCTGTTCACTCCACCTCTCCTTACAACCCATGAAGCGTACACACAATAGTTCACATTTCACTCACCAAACATCTTACGGTAACACACCTCCACCGTAGTACACACTACTCACTCGCGCTACAAATCCATGAACTCAACTTTCATCTATCGCTCATGGCGCACATTGCTATATCCAATATCAAGGACTTCCACATTCCTCACATATACTTATTTACATCATGGTAATAGACGAATATAATATAATACATCAATCATAATTATCAATCAACGTTCTACCTACCAGTCATCACTGGAAAAACTCTCTCACTAGTCTTCTGACTGCTCCCCTTATGTTCGCCCACTGGGCTTTCTCTTGCGTCCGCTCTTTAGGACGTTCTAACTTGCATTGATAGTAATACAGCGCTTTCGCCTCATTCAGACCCCCCACCAATCATAACAGGCACGCTTTTCCTTACCTGTCTACGTGCGTTAATTTTACTCTCCTCCTTTCCCCCCGTAATTATTAACTATCGCTCACTCCACTCGTGACATATTCCACTGGCATCCCGCATCACAAAGTTTGTTTGTTTTTTCAAGTGGCAATGGAAAAAACAACTACTATTGCAATTTCACACTTTAAGCTTTCAGTGGCACATGAATCAGCCTTCATTTTGATATCATTGGGAGACAGGAATAAAATCTAGGACTGGGAGTTGGTTACCTGCAACGTTTGGAGAATAATCAGATTGAGTGGGGAAAAGAAATGTACACCTGGCTAAACCTGGCTGCATCTTCCCTGCTAAACTTTGTATGTTGGAGAACAGAACAAAACAGAAGAGAACAATGTTCTCAGAAGCATTCTTTTTTTGTTACTGCAAGTTGCGATCCAGTACTGCAATCATACACAGTTCTTTGGTTGGCTAAAGAGACAAAAACATTTGATATCGATAATAAATAATGGATGGCATTTATATAGCACATATCCATTTCAAATGCTCTATGCGCTTTACAGAAGCAACATGTCCATCACAGAGCAGAATGGAGCGCCTGCGAAGCGCTCAACACACTACACTGCTTCTTTCTCTCTCCCTGTCTCGCTCACTCTCTCTCTCTCTCTCTCTCTCTGCCTCTCTCTATCTCAGAGCAAATTGTAACGCAGCCTGTTAGGCGCAGTTCACAGCTCACAACAGTTCACAACACACAACTCAAATAATATTTGAATATTTACTAATAACAATATAAATATTTAATAATGAATAATAAATTTTGTTGTTGCTGGTGGGGGGGGGGGGTGATATGGATAGATTTTAATCTATTAATTTCAATTTTGCCCGGGCAGCGGCCTGTTCGGCCTGCTTTTTACCATTTCCAACTGCCAAGGTATCTTTAACGTGCGCAACGTGCACACGGGCCCTCCGAATTTTTTCGTCCTTATCCGAGAAGACTAGGTACTCGATCCTACCCCCTAATAGGATCAGGGACTTGAAAATATGAGAAAAATCCAATTTCCAACATGGCTGCACTGCCCGGATTTTGAACCCGGGACCCTTGGCATGAGAGGCGAGCACCTTGCCTCTAGACCACCTTGTCCCCTGAAATGAAATGTAAACAGGTAACTAAACGAACTACTAACAGTTTTATCATGGGCAACGCTCGCTGTGCACTCCAGTCACTAACATAAGACTGGTCATGAAGACGGGCACCTGAGATATAACTACGACCCAAATAAATCACATCCCAGTCCATCCGGCGCGCAGAACGTTCGTCTCCAGGCCAAAACCTGTGCGGGTCTTTTATATCAGAGGCCGGCAATGTTACGTATCGATTTACCTCTTGTTCAGTGTATCGCTACGGCGTGAGTCATGCTTGATATCCTGTAGTCTGTACTCTATCTGTATCGAGCGGGACAATATCGTGCATCAACAGGTAAAGACGATTCTGACACAGCGAGAAAACAACAGACCAAACTGGCAACTAGAAAACAATTCCATGGTGTCACGTCTGCCATCCTCTTAGTGACTCACTGACTCACTGACTTAATTTGCCCCGGGTTGATTCACTGTCTGTGTGATGTCTCTGCCTCTCCCCAACCCCCGCCCCCCCCCCCTTCAACCCCAAAATATCTTGCTTCTCTGATTTCTTATAACATTTATGTCATCACTGTTTGAGTCCAAGGTCAAAACAGAACTACAGGCCGTAGCGTAGAGTGAGTTGCCAGCGCCCGGGGCAAAGCAATTGTTACTCCCCATGATCTCCGGACCTTGAGTACTCCTTGAGTCTCTTCCACCTGACCCGTACTTAAACCTTTATCCCCCACCCCCCCCCCACCCCCAAAGCACATATTATATAATGTATTGTATATTGAGAAAATACTAATCTAATTAAAGTAATGCATTTAATTTAATCCTGGTATTCTCAAGTTTATTTAAAATCGCCTGGTTTTAATTTGTGCCAACTGTTCACTGACAACATTGAACTATTGAACTCAACATTGGAATCTTCTTCCTTGACAATATTGCTCGGTGACTCAGTCTTTCTTGCCTAACCGTAGATCTCTGATACGTTTTGGTTAACTTAATTAGGTTTTGAGAAACTTCTTTCACACCTGGAAGTTGAAACACTGATCGTTAAAAAAGATTCTTAATGGCACATCAGAATTCGGTGAAATTATGAATTTTTCAGTAGAATTTTGTTCGCTCAAAAGTTACGGAACATTACAGTCCCGGTGTCTTCAAATCAGAGATCACGCTATTAATAGGCATGATGTAATTCGTCGATAGGGACGACATAAGGACTTTATGGCTATAATTAGCCAGAAAAATACTGTAAAATGTTACGTTACCTGGCAATGTTTATTGGCCCTGTCATGTTGAAAATTATAGAACTTTAGCACATTGGGAATGTTTCTATGTGAGGGGAAGGAACCGGCGCACAATTGTTTATTTATTATTATTACTTTATTTTTGTTTCTTTGGATACTTTGAGCCCAGAGTAACCGACCCTGTGGATCCGCCCCAACAGCCTCACCCCACCCCTACAGCCTCACCCCTACAGCCCCACCCCTACAGCCCCACCCCTACAGCCCACCCCTACAGCCCCATCCCTACAGCCCCACCCCTACAGCCCCACCCCTATAGCCCCACCACTATCACCCCTGTAGCCCAATCCCTATCACCCCTGTAGCCCCACCCTATCACCCCTGTAACCCCACCCCTATCACCCCTGTAACCCCACCCCTATCACCCCTGTAACCCCACCCCTATCACCCCTGTAGCCCCACCCCTATCACCCCTGTAGCCCCAACCCTATCACCCCTGTAGCCCCACCCCTATCACCCCTGTAACCCCACCCCTATCACCCCTGTAGCCCCACCCCTATCACCCCTATCACCCCTGTAACCCCACCCCTATCACCCCTGTAACCCCACCCCTATCACCCCTATCACCCCTGTAACCCGACCCCTATCACCCCTATCACCCCTGTAACCCCACCCCTATCACCGATATCACCCCTGTAACCCCACCCCTATCACCGCTGTAGCCCCGCCCCTATCACCCCTATCACCCCTGTAACCCCACCCCTATCACCCCTATCACCCCTGTAACCTCACCCCTATCACCCCTATCACCCCTGTAACCCCACCCCTATCACCCCTGTAACCCCACCCCTATCACCCCTGTAGCCCCATCCCTATCACCCCTATCACCCCTATCACCCCTATCACCCCTATCACCCCTGTAACCCCACCCCTATCACCCCTGGAGCCCCACCCCTATCACCCCTATCACCCCTGTAACCCCACCCTATTACCCCTATCACCCCTATCACTCCTATCACCCCTGTAACCCCACCCCTATCACCCCTATCACCCCTGTAACCCCACCCCTATCACCCCTGTAACCCCACCCCTATCACCCCTGTAGCCCCACCCCTATCACCCCTGTAACCCCACCCCTATCACCCCTGTGGCCCCACCCCTATCACCCCTGTAACCCCACCCCTATCACCCCTGTAGCCCCACCCCTATCACCCCTGTATCCCCACCCCTATCACCCCTGTAACCCCACCCCTATCACCCCTGTAACCCCACCCCTATCACCCCTGTAACCCCACCCCTATCACCCCTGTAGCCCCACCCCTATCACCCCTGTAACCTCACCCCTATCACCCCTGTAACCCCACCCTTATCACCCCTATCACCCCTGTAACCCACCCCTATCACCCCTGTAGCCCCACCCCTATCACCCCTGTAACCCCACCCCTATCACCCCTGTAACCCCACCCTTATCACCCCTGTATCCCCAACCCTATCACCCCTGTAACCCCACCCCTATCACCCCTGTAGCCCCACCCCTATCACCCCTGTAACCCCACCCCTATCACCCCTGTAACCCCACCCCTAACACCCCTGTAGCCCCACCCCTATAGCCCCACCCCTATCACCCCTACAGCCCCACCCCTATCACCCCTATAGCCCCACCCCTATCACCCCTATAGCCCCACCCCTATCACCCCTATAGCCCCACCCCTATCACCCCTATAACCTCACCCGTATAGCCTCACCCCTATAGCCCCACCCCTATCACCCCTGTAGCCTCACCCCTATAGCCCCACCCCTATCACCCCTATAACCTCACCCCTCTAGCCCCACCCCTATCACCCCTGTAACCTCACCCCTGTAGCCCCACCCCTGTAGCTTCACCCCTGTAACCTCACCCCTGTAGCCCCACCCTTATCACCCCTGTAACCTCACCCCTGTAACCCCACCCCTATCACCCCTGTAACCTCACCCCTATAGCCTCACCCCTATAGCCTCACCTCTATAGCCCCACCCATGTAGCCCCACCCCTGTAGCCCCACCCCTGTAGCCCCACAGCTACAGCCCTAGAAAATAGTTCCAGCTCAAACTTGCCTCCAGCTTGTTTTTTTTAAAAAATTCACAAATTTTTTCATTCGCCCTAAATAGGGAATATTTTATAGACTAGGAAATCCGCCCATTATATACACTAGTAACTGCCGCATTCTTCGAATGGTAAAAAACAAAACTCGCCACTCAAGACCGAAAGGAATCAGCACAAAGACATTGATATCGAGACACTTTGGGTCATCCACATAAAATCGGCGATCAATAGATAGATAGGATAGTATTACAGTAGTACACAGTGCACAGTAGTGCGCACCGAGAATTTTTCATGGGCTCGTGTTCGTAAAAAATGAAGGATCGGAGGTAGTCAATTAGCGGCATAAAGCAAAATCAAATTAAAAAAAATACTTCCCCACCTATTAAAGACTCCAAATCTAAAAACAGAACTTTTGCGGGTCGAAGGGCAGGCACATGTAAAATGTCACGCAAATCCGAGCTGTGTGAGCGGCAGTAGGTCTCTAGGTCTTATTAAAAATCACGTGGTTTTTAAAAAAATATTATCTAGATCTAGCCTTTCGACAAAGTCTTCTTGGCATGTCTGACACTCCGAGATCAATAATAAAAATATTTCCTTCTGAGCTTGAAGCACACTCTATGTCGCGATGTGGGTTACATGGGGATATTTCGACTGACACTCTTTCGAGGTCCGCTCCCACAATCGACGAACACACAAAAATAAATACTTGCACTCTAAAAACTAAATAAATCAATTGCTTTCAATTTTAGCAGAACTGTAGGGCAGTTTAATTACAGGAATTAATATAACAAATATAATTATAAATATAAATATCAATTCAAAGGCAACTGAATCTAACTAATGGAACTACAGCTTTTATAAAGACTAACGTATTCAATCTAACTACTTGCAGGTCATATGAGTTATATGGCAAAAAGAATCCGCGCACGTGGCGACGGATCTAACAGTTTAAATTCTATTAATTCAATGAGACATGTTAGGATATGGACATTTCCTCTAGACACGCCATGGAGAATGCTTGTACAACCATGCGTTGTCTGGCGGTAGCTCTGAAACTGTCTTCAAAAGTAAGTAGAACGCTTCACTTTCATCATTACAAATTAGTATGGACTCTCACCATGCGGCCCTCACTAGGAGTGAGAGCGCTGGATGTAAACGCTGTGGGTTTATATCAAACCAAGTAGCTTAGGCTCTGGAGCTTTAAATCAGGCTCCTCACAATGGACTGCTCAACTGCGTCTCTATGTCTCTCATCTGGCTGAGGACTATCGCCGACCACCTCGTAAATGGATTGTCTACATGTGGCCCAGAACTAAGTTCTGTATGGCCTTAAATACTGGACTGCATCTGCAGCTTACCGTCTAATTCCTGGATTGTGATTGGTGCAACCACTTCTAGCTCAGCTGCCGAACTGAGTTATTTTAAGTAACAGCCCTACGCAACGACCTTGGGTCGACATCAAAGGTCGAATTACTTCAATACAATATAATGTAAATTTTATAGCAATAAATTCTTAACATGTTCAAAACCCCGAGCTTTTACTCTGGATCACGGTTTTTCTGTACGTCAACAGACGTCTCAATAACATTTAATTCCTACTCACCCCTTCCCTCTTTACTAACCCTAGTTCAAAACACGAGATACAACAAGTGCTCAGTCATGCACACCTACGCTGTCCGTCTATCCTTCCCCACATCTTCTGTCTATCTATTATAAAAAAAACTGTTCAAAACAACTTGTTTACGAGACCAAGTTATGCTGGCTCGCACAATAATTACGTTTGTAAAAATTACTCACTGCTCTCTCACAAAAATTTAGTCAGTGGAAACATTTATGAATTAAATCTGTTCTTGACACTCTAAATATTTATACACAGTTTTCTTGGTATGAATGAATGGCACTCACCTTATCTGTATAACACTATACTCGGTATCAAAGTTTTCTTGGCGTGGCTGGATCGTGAACTCTAGTTTACATTTCCGGTAAGAGGCGGAAATGATGAAATTGACGGAAGTACATTATCACGTCGTATTCGCAATCATGAATTGATAACTGATAATTATAACTGAATTTCTGGAAAAAGTAAAGAGTTTCGGGAAAAAATAAGCACGACACGTACAGGCTTGATAAATTTTACATACATGTGCCAAGTTTCATTTCTCAACGTTGCGTAGTAAAAAAGCCTTTGCGGGAACACAGTTGGGCCCAAGCTCCATTATTATATGATGAAGAACCCTTGGGCTGAGTTTTCCAATATTGCATGTGTTGTGTAAGATGGTACCCATTAAGGTCACACAGGGGAGCAAACTCCCAGCCATCGCAATGAACTGTACAGCCAGCAAATCTCTCAATTTTGTTGATTCTACAAAGTAAAAATAAAAACGCCCACCAAACTGCAACAGTTCGTATGTAATGAATATTTGTGTTTCTTTGCCCACATGTTGTATCCTCTCATTGTATTTGATAATATTACCTTTATAATCTGAAAAGGAAGAAATGATTACGTCAGATTAAAACCAAACTGGCAATCAGGAAATTGGTGAAAGGAGCAGAGGATGAACGTGGACATGCAGGGAGCACTGACCACTCGAAGGATCCAGAAAGCAAGAATGGATGGAAAGAAAACTATTCCAAGTTTACAGGTTATTTTATTTCTTGTCCGGTGAAGAGGTTGAAGATGAGTTTGAGTTTGAGTTTAATGGAGGCCCGGCATCATCACGGCCATTTTGTCCTTTCCAGCTTTTTTGATACCTCGATGATAAATCTGCAACAGCAGGATACAGTCAAGGCCGCACACAATCATTGGTTTTGTACTCCACTGTTTTTTAGTTGAGGAACATGGAGAATTTCTGTTTTCTTTCAGCCGACATGTCGGACAGACCTCTCAGTCACAGTGAAAGCAATGTTAGATGGCATCTTCTAAAGTCCTTGCTCTCTCTCTATCTCTCTCTCTGTCTCTCTCTCTGTCTCTCTCTCTCTCTCTCTCTCTCTCTCTCTCTCTCTCTCTCTCTCTCTCTCTCTCTCTCTCTGTCTCGTGCACTCAGATCATCTCAGTGACATCAGGTCGGTGTCAGACCAAATTTGGAACAGTCATAACAGTGATTTAAATGTGACCCTCCCGTACTCCCCCCCCCCCTTCCCTCGGATCCAAATGTAATATGATAAAAGGTTCTCTTCATGATACTTTGATACTCCCCCCCCCCCACCCCCACCCCAACACCACCCCTCTTTCAGCTTCCGTCCTCCTATTTAATTCTGCACCTTTGTTGTCCTATCTCGTGCATGTTGTATCCGTTTACAAGAACAAAGCGTGAAGATTTATGTCATGTCAGTTGACCACGAACAACACCAGGTCTAGAAAATGTGTCAACTATTCCACTGGCATCCCGCATCACAAAGTTTGTTTGTTTTTTCAAGTGGCAATGGAAAAAACAACTACTATTGCAATTTCACACTTTAAGCTTTCAGTGGCACATGAATCAGCCTTCATTTCGATATCATTGGGAGACAGGAATAAAATCTAGGACTGGGAGTTGGTTACCTGCAACGTTTGGAGAATAATCAGATTGAGTGGGGAAAAGAAATGTACACCTGGCTACACCTGGCTGCATCTTCCCTGCTAAACTTTGTATGTTGGAGAACAGAACAAAACAGAAGAGAACAATGTTCTCAGAAGCATTCTTTTTTTGTTACTGCAAGTTGCGATCCAGTACTGCAATCATACACAGTTCTTTGGTTGGCTAAAGAGACAAAAACATCTGATATCGATAATAAATAATGGATGGCATTTATATAGCACATATCCATTTCAAATGCTCTATGCGCTTTACAGAAGCAACATGTCCATCACAGAGCAGAATGGAGCGCCTGCGAAGCGCTCAACACACTACACTGCTTCTTTCTCTCTCCCTGTCTCGCTCACTCTCTCTCTCTCTCTCTCTCTCTGCCTCTCTCTATCTCAGAGCAAATTGTAACGCAGCCTGTTAGGCGCAGTTCACAGCTCACAACAGTTCACAACACACAACTCAAATAATATTTGAATATTTACTAATAACAATATAAATATTTAATAATGAATAATAAATTTTGTTGTTGCTGGTGGGGGGGGGGGGGTGATATGGATAGATTTTAATCTATTAATTTCAATTTTGCCCGGGCAGCGGCCTGTTCGGCCTGCTTTTTACCATTTCCAACTGCCAAGGTATCTTTAACGTGCGCAACGTGCACACGGGCCCTCCGAATTTTTTCGTCCTTATCCGAGAAGACTAGGTACTCGATCCTACCCCCCAATAGGATCAGGGACTTGAAAATATGAGAAAAATCCAATTTCCAACATGGCTGCACTGCCCGGATTTTGAACCCGGGACCCTTGGCATGAGAGGCGAGCACCTTGCCTCTAGACCACCTTGTCCCCAAACATCATAAGGATGATAATAATAGCAGTAACAATAATGTAACAACAACAATAACAATAATATAACAACAATAATAAGTCCAGCAGATCCTGAGGTGCTTGGACGGGGAAAGGGGGGGGCTGCCTGTATTCAGTAAATTTGGAATGGGGGGGGGGAGGGGGGGCTGCCTGTATTCAGTAAATTTGGAATGGGGGGGGGGGCTGCCTGTATTCAGTAAATTTGGAATGGGGGGCGGGGGGGGAGAATAAAAGAAAAGAGGGGGTGGGGGAAGTTCTAACTTTTTTTTTTTAGTTCTAGAAAACTTTAGTTTTTAGTTCATTATAGTCTGTAATAGAACCAGAGAGGGAGAGACAAAGAGAAAGGAAAAGAGAGAGAAAGAGAGAGTTAAAGAGAGAGAGAGAAAGAGAGAGAAAAAAAAGGGAGAAAGAGAGAGAGAGAGAGAGAGAGAGAGAGAGAGACAGAGAGAGAGAGAGCGAGAGAGAGAGAGAGAATTGGAGAAATAAATGCAAACTTTGCTGAGGTAGAGAAGTTGAGGCCGCACTAAAATGTTACGGAGAGAAAACAGAAAGAATGATGCCGGTACAGGACAGAAAAACACAGGTATCAGTAAAGGTGAGTGAGAGGGAGATTAGGCCAAACATTAGATAGTGGTCAAGTTGATAGTTTGCCTGATCGATATCTATTGTATTATTGATCAGATCAATGTGTAACCACTTGTTGTCTACTGCTGAAACTGTAATGGAAATGACCATGTGCAGTAAAGCTGGACACCCGGCCTCCGCTATACAGACAATAGACACCAATTATCTGCCAGTTCCTGCACTTTGTCCACACTGCAAGCTGACCGTTGGTCAATGAGCGTTGTCCTTCCAAAGCTTACTTTAATGGTGATTTATAGGCTCCGTGAGTGGTTCTGACTGGGGACATGAGTAGCGTGGATGGGGTCAAGTAATCGTTAGGCTGAGACAGCCATAGCTGTGCATTGCTACTTGCTCGACACCACTGCAGCTGTGACCTGCTTCAGCTGAGACAGCTACATCATTGTTTTCCTACTCTACTGCCAGGCCACAGCTGTGATGATGGGACAATCCTGTGTTTGGACACCAATCCTATCCTGCCGTGGTAGTTCCCCTGCTGTACCAACAAGTTTCTTGACCAATAACTGATGACGTTTGGTGCCATTCTGACCAATCCCTATCCGAATTTGTTGAACATTTAGACGATGGTCACTTGTCACATGTCACTGGTCACTTGCCACTTGTCGGTTTATAAATATGTGGCAAGATGACAAACATCTTCATTTATGTTATTGGCAAACATGGATCGATTGGCATTTTGACACTGGTATTTTGATATTTTGAGGTGATCGATTTGTTACTACGAACCCCCCAAATCGCAAACTTCTGCCCCTAATTGAATGTTTATGACGCAACAGGGATGTAACCTTAATGCGGCCTTGCTCGGCGTTTGTATTGGTTGTCTAACAAGTGTTGCTACAGTCCGCTAATTTGACCATGGCTACAATGTGATTCATCCATAGCTCGGCGTGGCAAAGACCGGCTGCCAACATTTCTGCACGTAAGAGAGGAAGTGTGCTGTGATCATTTCTCCGTCAAGCTGGCCATTAGACCTGCAAGTCATCGTGTATTGTTGTGGGACTAGGCTTAATGTAAGGGTTAGGTTTGCCATTACTGCAGGTAGGAAACTTCGAGTCTTTATAAATTTTAATGTTTTCTATGCATCTCAGGTGAATGACAGTAAGTACAATCACCCGGCCAGAATAAACTTCTGCGATTGGGATGTTCACCTGGTGAAGATAATTATTTTTTGTATTTTTTTTTTATGACAAAAGGAAAAAAAACATTCAAATAATTATGATTTCAAAAGGATGATTCAAGTTGAAATGAAAAATAATAACATTAGACAAGACATTCTGGAAATTATCACAAAAAGGAAAAAAGTTTTTAAGCCCCCAAAAAATTATTTTCTGACTGTAATTACTTTACTTGTCCGTCTTTCCAAACAATGATACTAGAATTACTTCACCAGACACAACAACAGACACAACGTCAGACACAACTATAGACATTACTACAGACACTACTACTAACACCACTATAAACACTGCTACAGACCCAACTATAGACACTATTACAAACAATACTATAAATATTCCTTTAAACACAACTACAGACAATATTATTACTACAGACACTACTACATAGACAACTACAGACACTATTACAGACACAACTAGGGACAGTACTATTTTATAAACACTACTACAGACATTACTAAAGACACAACTACACACAGTACTACCGACACTGCTACAGACACTACTACAGATACAACTACAGATACAACTACACACAGAACTACAGACACAACTACAGACAAAACTACAGACACTACTACAGATACAACTACAGACACAACTACACACAGTACTACCGACACTGCTACAGACACTACTACAGATACAACTACAGACACAACTACACACATTACTACCGACACTGCTACAGACACTACTACAGATACAACTACAGACACAACTACACACAGTATTACAGACACAACTACAGACACAACTACAGACACTACTACAGATACAACTAC